>JAJJMA010220610.1:6561-17081 GCA_023529015.1 Papaver nudicaule | reverse complement strand
CTACGGCACGTGTGATTGCAACGGCTCAATCACTTAACGAGGAAGAAAGCTAAGTCGTGTGAACGTTGCTGAGAAGATGGGATAGAGTAGTGGGCGGTTCATTCTTCCCTAATAATAGGCGCAAGACTTTCCCCACTCACTCCACACTCCCACTCTTCCACTTCTTCCACTTCTTACGAGATCAGTTGGAATTCTATTGCTATAAATAGGTCACTCGACCAGTTTGGAAACAACAAAAAAAAAAAAAAAAAAAAAAAAAAAAAAAAAGTGCAAGTTTAATCAATCAATCTCATCGATCATTGATTAACTCTTCTCATTCAGCATTCAATATCTAGTGAGAACTGAATATTCAAACTTCTTTAGCAATTCAATCATCAACATCACAGAAAATCATAGCAATTCTCTGATCTCATCTTTCTCTGCTTCCCTCCCTAAACCAACCCTAAAATCCTCTTTTTGTAACTGAAGCAATACTCGAACGGCCATTTCTTGGTTTAGGCGAGTCTTGTTCGATCTTGACCTCTCGAATTCATTATCATCTTTTATTACATCATCACACTTCATACTTTACCCTCTAAATTCTCTTTATTGGATTGGGTTATGTTTTCTAAGGGATATTGAAATAAAATGCTTTTCTTAATTAATTCTGCTGAAATGGAAATCCTATCTACCGCACGCTATGACGCGCTGCTTTGGAGGAATGAAAATACAATAAACGGGAGGTCTAGTGTCGTCCTCCCTTAGGGTTCTGTGAAGACCTTGCTAGACCGAATTCGATCCCATAGCTGATATGGTATGGGTTGAACTTCGATCAGGAAAGAGTTCCTTCACTTTCTTGCCAAACCTTTCCATATATGTGACCGCGTCCTCCCCTGTCTCTTGCTTGAGGTTGAATAGTTTCATGTATTCTCCGAAGTCCGGAATGGTCTCTAAGGCCTCGGATGGTATGTTATAGAGGGTGAGCTCGTCTCCTCCTCGGATCTTGTCGTTGTGTAGCTTGTCACGTACAACTCCAGATTCCTGAAGAGCTTTGATGAAGATTCTAATGGCTGTGCCGATGTCTATTGCGGGTTTTCCTGGGTTTTCCCCTCGAGTAGTTTTCCTCGTGGTGAGTCCCCAGTGACTCGGTGAATGTGGGTTATCAGATGCAAGTGGACGAAGTACCTTCTCGGTTGAGGGGGTTCTCATCGGCCTTCGTGGGCTTTGTGGGTGTGGTTACTGTCTCGCTCTCTTGCACAAATTGCTTCATGAATTCCATGGGAAGTACTTCCTGGTTGTTGTAGATCCATGGGCGTCCCATTACCATGTCGCTTTCGACTTCTCCTTTAACGATGTGGAACTCCGCTATGGTTGGAATCGTGGCGATTTCTACGGGAAGATCAATCCATCCGTAAGTTCGTACTTCGGCTCTGTCAGGTCCTTTGATGATGGTCGGGGCGCGGACAGCTTGGCTCCGTGGGATGTTGGCGGCTCTGAGAGTCTTAACTGATATGATGTTCACTGGGGATCCTGGGTCGATGAGCGTTTTCGAGAATTCAGCATCGGATACGTGGGTGGTTGTGAGGAGTCCCCAGTCTTGCATTCCTGCTTGTGGCCCCTGCTTGGCCATCGTCCGGTCGTTGACTTCTTTGAAAGGTAAGCGTCTCCCTGCTACCACCATGTTGAGCGCTGTGAACATGTCTTTCCGTTGTGGTTTCGAGAGACAGAGGGTCTCACATAGCTGGTACATTATCTCTTCCACTCTCTCGTTCATCGGTTGCTCCGGTAACATGAATGCCCGAACAGGTAGAGGATTTTGATATACTCCTTCATTCCCTAGGTGTAGTTCTCCGGACTCCAACTTGGCTTGGAAAATCCGCTTAAGGGTGAAGCAGTCCTTGGTAGAGTGAGTAGTAACTTGGTGGTAACGACAATACCTTGGGCTTGCGACCTCTTCAGCTGTAGGAGGGCGTTGAGGTGTAGGGAGTGCAATTACCCCGTCCTGGATCCAAGTGTCTAGCAGCTCTAGTACCTCCTCCATGGGGAACGGGTAGTCTGGCACTTCTGATCTGGCTTTCTGCCTCGGCGTCTCCGGTTGTTGTTGTTGCCCTCCTTGGTTCATGTTCTTGTTTGGGGTTTCCGGAGTTGAATTAGCGCGCTTTGGATGCGTTACCTCTGTGGCGTTCCCTTTTCTCTTTCCTCCTTCGCTGACGGCACCCATGGATGGCAAGTTGTTGTTATACTGCTTGTTAATCAGTCTCCTGTCCCCACGAGTGGCATGAGTCTCCTCGCTCCTGAGGGGTTTAGCTATTTCCAGCAGAGCGGGCGCAGTGGTGGCAGACCTCTTCGCAGCTTCATGGAGTTCAGAAAAGGTCTGGAAGCGGAGGTTCTCCAAGAGGGCCCGGTAAACAGGGATCATCCCATTGATGCAAAGTTCCACTAACTGTTGTTCCGTGACATTCGGATCGTGACAATCAAGGGCTTGAATTCTGAATCTCTTGACGTAGTCGTTTGGGTGTTCGCTAGGCCTCTGGAACATCCTGCCGAGGTCGGATAGCGTTATCTGTTCAGACACGAAGAAGTACTTGCGGTAGAATGCGCTCACCATCTCGCCCCAGGTCCCAATGCTATTCGGAGCAAGATTGTTGTACCAGGTGTAAGCTCTTCCAGTAAGAGACTTCGAGAATTCCTTGAGCCTCAAGACATGGTTGTACTCGTGTTCTCCTAGAGACTCCAGGAATCGTGAGATGTGTTCGCGTGCATTCCCCGTCCCGTCATACAAGGAGAACATGGGTGACATGTAGCCTTTGGGGAGGGCAATCCTCTGGACTTCGTGCGGGTACGGTGGCTGGTGCTGGTGGATGGGTGACATCACATCTCTTTCCCGGTTTCGTAGCAGCCTTTCCAAATCGTCCGCCGTGACATAACGGGACGGTTGTCCTCCCCTCTGTCGAGAATCTTCTGGGAGAGAAGGCGCTTCGTCATCCCGGATGTGGATAACCGACGAGCGAGCACCTGTGGTAGCGGCTTCAGGGGTCTCCTTGGCTGGTGAATTTGACAGCTTCGAGGTTAAGGTCTTGAGACAATCCAGGATTCCTTTCTGAGTGTCGAACATCTTGTCTTGACTCTCTGCGAGGGCCTCTTGTCGTCTGGCTAATTCCTCCATGGTTAGTGCTCCTGATACTCCCTTTCCCTTTTCAGTGGCAGTGTTGACTTTGGCTGTGGAAGGAGGGTTCTTGCTAGCGGTCTGATTCGGAGCACCCGAAGTAATTGGGGTGATGGGGATAGCCGAGATGATAGGTGTTGAAGAGGGATTATCTGGGGTAACAGGTACGTTGGGCGTATTGCTGGATGTAGGTGGGTTGGTAGGCGCTGCGTTGGAGGCTACAACACCGTAAGTTGAAGAGTTGGGGTTTTTGGTATCTGATCCCGACCTTAGTTCAACCATCTTTGAGCGAGTTTCTCTGGAACCGAGAGAATGACCTCCCACTGTGGTCGCCAACTGTTTTTACCTGGAAAAACAAGTGTACCGTCTCTGAGTACTTTCGTAGTGCTCGGAGATCAAAGTCGAACAAGGCAAGCCTAAACCAAGGATGGCCGTTCCCACCTTGCTTCGGTCACAGAGAGGATAGAGGTTGGTATAGGGAGGGAAACAGCGAAGAAACTTGAGATCAGGTTGAGGATGTGTTTTAGGTATAAGAGTTCAAGATTTCCGTCGTGAAGTCGACTGGAAGTCTCCAAGGCTAGAACGTATTTTGATTCTCAGGTGTTTTCTCTGAGGCTCTTGGTTGTTTCTGTGTGTTCTGAACGTTTCTGATGTTCTTAATGTTCTGCCTTAGAAAATAGAGGAAGCCTCTATTTATAGTCTGAACTCACCCTGATCTCTCGACAGAGAAGGTGGACGTCGTGGAAGAGTGGAGGAGTGGAGGACATGCGTTGGTTTCCGTAACTGTCTGAGTTGTGTGGAACATGCCCACTCGTGCCATCTTCTCGTAACTGCCCACTATCTCCATCAGTTTCTTTCAACTGCAGTAGACCGCCAGACCAATACCCCTAAAGTTATCCCCCCGTGTGATGTTTTGATGTCTCGAGTGAGTGATACGCGGACATTGCGTAGTTGAGTTGAGTAGAGTAGGGTTGTACGACTGATTGTCGTGACCAACATGATATAGTATCTCCTGGACACAAGTATAGGAGTGGCCTTGGTCTTTGGCCAAGGCCATAAGTGCTTGATGGCGCTTTGGCGCTAGTTAAGGTGGCACCATGGCTCATGGCGCCACGGCCTTAGTATTTGGCCAAGGCCAAATCGAAAATGCATCTTTGATACTAGTTATGGTGGCGCCATGGCCTTGGTCTTTGGCCAAGGCCAAATTGAAACTGCGTGTTTTGCGCTAGTGATGGTGGCGCCATGGCTCATGGCGTCACGGCCTTGGCATTTGGCCAAGGCCAGCTCATAACGTGTTTCTGGCACGAGTTATGGTGGCGCCATGACTCATGGCGCCAAGGCCAGTTCATAGCGTGTTTCTGGCGTGAGCTATGGTGGCGCCATGATTCATGGCGCCACGGCCTTGGCCTTTGGCCAAGGCCAATTCATAACGTGTTTCTGGCGCGAGTTATGGTGGCGCCATGATTCATGGCGCCACGGCCTTGGCCTTTGGCCAAGGCCAATTCATAACGTGTTTCTGGCGCGAGTTATGGTGGCGCCATGATTCATGGCGCGAGTTATGGTGGCGCCATGATTCATGGCGCCACGGCCTTGGCCTTTGGCCAAGGCCATCTTGTTTGCGGCCATGCTCTTTGTAGGTTTGTGGCGTTTTACGCCATGGCCTTGGCGTCTTGGCCAATGCTGATTTTTGTGAATCCATGGTGGCTCATGGCTTGTGGTGCCATGCTATGTGGCATTTATGGCTTTGGCGTCTGGCCAAGGTCGACTTTGGGGCAGCCTGTGCCTTAGTCGCGATGTGAGTGCCTATGCTACAACACATCTGAGATCATGGCATGTTTATCCATGGTATGCTAGACCTTCCAGAACTTGGGATTTGGTATGCTTAGGCCTATTTAGGCTGGTGTATGCTTCTCAGGGAGCTCTAAACCGGCCTGGAGCTTCAATATTCCTGAGGTTTGCACCGAGACTCGTATGTTGAGTCGTATTTAAGAGGAAATCCATGAGGACACGTCTCTGTTGATTCTTCACCGTGTACCATCAAGTGAGGTCTGGCTCTGAGCTGATCAATGGGTTTAATATGTTGGTGAGATCATTAATATTGCTCTCTGATATTACCCTCCCCACCGGAGTTATAAGAGAGAGCTCATAGAGAGTTTGTTTGGCTCATGGAATGAGTTGCATTCTGAGCTATAGAGATGAGCCTGAATAGGCGACTGCCTTTAATAAGACATGTTTTCGAGAGTGTTTTGACAATCTTGTCCCTCTCTAATTTTTCACCATCTACAACGACCACTCTAAGACAGGCGTTATACCAACTGATTAATCTATACATCATCAAAACACGCTCGGGCCGTTACACCAACTATCGGAACATGCTCGGAGGGTCGCCTAACACGCGCCCTACCAGCAAAACAAAATTTTAAATGGCTTCAGAGCCGCATATCAAGATCATGCAAAGATTATGCAACACATTATTGGAATACGCTCGGGGCGATTATACCAACTGATTAATCTACGATTATCTATCAAACTATCGGAACATACTCGGAGGGCCGCCTAACACGCGCCCAACCAGCAAAACAAATTTTATATAAAAACGCCTTGACACGTCTCATTTATGCAAAAACCAAATCAATTTTATCATAGGCCTACGCGCCTTTTAAATAGCCCCAGAGCCGCATATCAGGGAAGATTATGCAAAGATTATGCAACACATTATTGGAATACGCTCGGGGCGTTAAACCAACTGATTAATCTACGTTATCTATCAAACTATCGGAACATGCACGGAGGATCGCCTAACACGCGCCCTACCAGTAAAGAGCGCCTTGAACACGCTGTCTGTCCACAATTTTACTAGTTTAAACACAAAACACATCAATAACATTAGCCCACAAAGGCGCACAAACAAGAGTTACTTTCTACTATAAAAAGAAAATCAGTCAACTACAGAAGAGCGCGCTCTCACAATAGTAAAGAGCATTACAGTATATATTAAACATTAGCCAGTTTAACTAGCTCGGCTTCACATTCAGCAAAGCGCTGTGCGACAAAATCAACGGAATCCCGTGCATACCCCACATAATCCTCTTCTTTGGAAAGTTGTTGCACGAGCTCATTATAGCGATGACGCGCCTTGCCTCGTAAATACGAATCCGCGCCTGCACGACGAATCAATTCCATAGTCTCACATTGTTCCGACAAGGCCACACGGATGCTCTTACATCGTTGTTCATGTAATTGGAGTAAACCTTTAGTCTCCAAAAGGATATTACGTAAGCGCTTCGTTTCCTTCTCAAGATTTGCACGCTTTAATGCGCCAGGAATAGCGGGGAGAGCTAATACCCACAAACCATCCAGAGATGCCATCTCGACTGATTGTAAAGAAACAAAACGACAATTGAAAAATAGGCAATTGGAAAACGCTCTTTTATATTGACAAAACTAGCACATTTAATGCAAAGGGAATTGCCTTGGGCATGAATGACATGTGTCAAATAAAGATACGTTTCCATTAAATTAAAAAAAAGAAGAAGAGCCATACGGCATCTACATAGGGAAAAAGATTAGACTAACGGCATGACCATGCCCACAGCTATAGCGCGCCTACATCGCTCAAGTTCCGCGTCAATGTCCTTGACAAAACGTTCGGCCTCCAAGAGGCCACTGAGAGCGCTAGTACGACGATCATGAGTTCGGTCCATTCGCCTACGAAGCCCAACCACATTATGTGAACCAAACTGAACGCCGGGAGCGTGACCGGCAACACAAGCGGCCTCCCACTCAGCGTGATGCTCGTTCCAAATCTGATGAAGAGCCTCATAGTCTTCTCGCCTATGCGTGACTAACAGCTCCATGTCTTCCTTGACTGATTCCAGTAGCCCAATTTCTTGCTCTAAATCCAAAGGAGTAGACATAGACGGCGCTGAGGACAAGGATACAAAATAGCCGCGTAAACGAAACGCCATTTGAAACTATTTGCAAAAAAAAACAAACACAAAAACACACGAGAAAAGAGAATGGGATGAAAAAAGATAATGAAACACACATATATATATATATATATACATCCTCAAGAGTCAACATTCCAGGGGTACATTTATTACTACACAGAAATCGAAAATACAACTCCCTTGGCCGAAAAACATCCCTTCTAGACACTTCGACTCCGAAACGAACGAAACAAAATGAAGGCACGGGCTAATGATGCATTTATTATGCGCAGAGCCCGAGAGCTGTCATATAAACTCAAAGTAGAGAATACTCGACGCGCCCTACAGCTTCGAAGGCGCTCCAAAGAAACTTCATCAGGCTCGTGCCCAGATAGTCTTATCCCTTCCACCAAGGAGTTTACTTCGGCAAACTCAAGACAAGAGTCATCTGACAGCTTCCCAAAATAGGCAACTACTATAGGTAAAACAAATCTCGCCCTGCGCAAACTTTGAATCTCATTACCAACCTCCTCGCGAGATAGCGCCATATGCACAAGTATCTGCAGATTAAAACGGGAGGATGCAAACAAACCAAATGACCCAGAATAAAAAAGAAACACCCATACTCCAACTATTTAAATGGAATCAGTCATTAATACAAACAATAAAGGTTAAACACGAAAACCAATATCCAAAACTCAAACAATAGACAATAACATCCTTCTTCGCTAAAAAAAAGGGGGGGGGGGGGGGGGGAAAGAAAGCACGATTCGGCCTCCAGATCAGTCAACTCCTTTCGTTTTATCTCTAGCTCCTGATCAACCTGCGCGACCTCCTGCTCTAGTCCGCCAAGGGCATCAGTAACACTATTGAACTCCAGGGCGATCTTCCGCTGTTCCACAGTTTTAGCCTCGACCTCAGTAGTCAACTGCTCCCTCTCATGGATCAGCTGCTCAATCTCGACAGATAACTTCGAGGCTCTGGGATCAGGCTTGGTCCTCGCCTTCTTTAATAGCTCTCGTAGCCAAGCAACGTTGAGTTGCATATACTCTGCAATGGAAAGAACCCCCTCCCATTTCGTCATCTGGCTCTCGGAAGGAGGGTCCTGCTCAGCGCCATATAGGCCAGCCGCCACAACTAGTAGGTCACAGACCATCTTCACTTGTACCGACGCACCGAAACTATCCGCCATATTCGAAGACACGATATGGCCATGACGCCTCAGAATTATAGTATAAGTGCCCGCATGCACTGAAGGGACCCATGAACGAGCTCAAAAGCCTCATCCTTAAAACCGATATCTGACCGATCAAAGGCTCGTTCGAACAGGGGCAAAACAACAGCATTACGAGCTGTCTTAACAGAGGAGGAGCGGGACGTATTAACAGCTGGAGAACGAGTCGCAGCAGCGGCAGGTGAACCTAACACCGCTGAAGCCGAGGGCCGATTGACAATCTTGTCATTTTTAGGAGGCAAAGAGCTCCTCATGCGCTTCTCACTACCCGCGCTGTCAGTTTCCTTGTTCACACGCTTTCCCATACCCATTTCCTATCAAAAATAATAAGAATAATAGTAATGTCAGTAAAGCCATACAAAAAGAAGGGGGATAAAACACACCCGGGGTAAGTCGGCATGGCTCACCTGCTCAATAGGCGCCGAGGTCGCTTCCTCGTAGACGTCTGTATCACCTGCCTGCTCGTCTGAATAATCCCCGTCGAAGGAACCTAGGGTAAAACATATACAAGTTCAAATTCTCTCTTAATTCGCAGAGAAATGAAACAGATACTAGAGCCTTTATATAGAATAATTTTTTTTTCCTCTTGCCTAAAAAGGGGATTAAATGCGCTCCACGAGTAAAATTTAATGCATACCTGGATCAGACGGTACAAGGTCAAGAGAAGACGGGCCCACTTGGTGTTCTCTCCCTGACATCGACGAACTGAAGGATTCCAAAATAGCAGACGGAGAATTCAGGGAATTAACATGACCGCGCCTAACGGAACAAACTAAAGGATTTAAACGCGTTAACTTCATCACGTCAGCCGGTTTGGGACCGGCGCTCTGATTACGACGTTCAAATTCCCGAACAAACTCAGGGTTGCTCGAACGAGTCGGGGTTTGTACGGACGCGGCACGTTTTCTCTTTGAGGAGGTTGATGGACGCGCCTGTTTAGTACAAGACTTGTTAGAAAGGGAAGATATACACCGAGGAACGGGAACTATGCCCGCTTCCCAGTTTTGTTTATCAATCAAGGCCTTCTCACGCCACTCACGCTCGGGCATGTTAAACCACTCCTCCAGAGACCGCTTGCGCGGTCCTGGATCATGAGCGCCGTCAGGCTACGGGCAAGCAGAAACTTAAGTAAACAAAATATCTGGAAGACAAACACACGAACACAAAGTATCAAATTGATATACCGAAGGGATGGTCACTCACCAAAACACCTCTGTCCAACATAGCGTTGGGCGCTGAAGGAGATGGCTTGGGGACTCGAGTCGTTCGCGATCGTCCTTGACCGCCAGCAGCTTTTGGGGAGGAAAGGGGGGCCCTCCTTTTTGACTTAAGCTTCACAGCCGCGTCGGGATCTATAGATGGTGAAAAATGAGAGAGGGACAAGATTGTCAAAACACTCTCGAAACCATGTCTTATTCAAGGCAATCGCCTATTCAGGCTCATCTCTATAGCTCAGAATGCAACCCATTCCATGAGCCGAACAAACTCTCTATGAGCTCTCTCTTATAACTTCGGTGGGGAGGGTAATATCATAGGGCGGTACTAATGATCTCACCAACATATTAAACCCATTGATCAGCTCAGAGCCAGACCTCGCTTGATGGTACACGGTGAAGAATCAACAGAGACGTGTCCTCATGGATTTCCTCTTAAATACGACTCAACATACGAGTCTCGGTGCAAACCTCAGGAATATTGAAGCTCCAGGCCGGTCCAGAGCTCTCTGAGAAGCATACACCAGCCTAAATAGGCCTAAGCGGACCTAATCCCAAGTTCAGGAAGGTCTAGCATACCATGGATAAACACGCCATGACCTCAGGTGTGTTGTGGCATAAACACTCACACCGCGACTAAGGCACAGGCTGCCCCAAAGTCGACCTTGGCCAGCCATAAACGCCACATAGCATGGCGCCAAGTGTTTGGCCTGTCCAAAACACGACCAAGGCCGTGGCGCCATGAGTCATGGCGCCACAAGAATTGGCCTAGCCAAAAGGTCATGGCGCCATGAACCATGGCGCCACAGAGATTTGTCCCAGGCCAAAAGGCCATAACGCCACATAGCATGGCGCCAAGTGTTTGGCCTGTCCAAAACACGGCCAAGGCCGTGGCGCCATGAATCATGGCGCCACCATCACCAGCGCCAAAGGCGCATTTTAATTTGTCCTTGGCCAAAGGCCAAGGCCGTGGCGCCATGAATCATGGCGCCACC
>JAJJMA010220604.1:0-12787 GCA_023529015.1 Papaver nudicaule | reverse complement strand
AGAAGAGAAAAAGTGATACCGCCGGCGACCGGAAGTTGCAGAGGCAATTTGAATCAGAAGACAGGAAGATGGGGAAAGTTCAAAAGAAATCAACTTTATGAAACAATAAGAGGAGTAAAACAATGGGTCATGAAGGAAAACACGGGTAGAACGCCTGATACAAAGTTGCAAATTGAGGGGTTTCACGGAAAGAAAACGTCGGCGCCAAGGAAGATAGATACGAAGGGACTAAGGTATTTTTAGAGGGAGAACCAAAACTTAAATAGTGAAAGAGGAACCGGTGTTACCAGTCAGAAGGTAAAAAGCCGCGAAATCCTCGAGTGTAGGAGGGACGTGTCAAAAAACTCGCACTTGGCAAGTAGTGGGGATACTTGGTAAGGAAGAGGTGGCTAAAAGGGGAATTTCCTCTCCTCGCATCTTCGATACAAGGAAAGGAAAGAGGCAAACTGTGGAGGGTAAAACCCCTCGGGACACGTGTCAGAGATCTAAGAAGCATGATCGCGCCAGAAGAAGTATTGGTAAAGCCTCGGGACCAAACCAAAGAAGGGTGAGACCGAGGACACCGAGAGACGAATCAGAAGAGTGGGATTCGGACTCCGCCCTAAAGGACCGAAGCCCCAAAACCATCTGCGGAGGACTGCCGAAGGAACCGCCTTACTCGACAAGGACTGACACCACCACGATTGAGTCCCTTGTCTTATTAGCTGTAAACCACCCAAGCTCGGCCTATATAAGGCGAGCTTGGAAAACATTGTAGGGGTTGGAATTTTTGGGTGTAACCTAAGCGGCAAGAGAGGGATTAGGTATGTATCTCCTCTAGATCCTTAGGATGATAATCCATGTAGTTGCAACACTGAAATAAATGCAAATCTTTATACGTTTAGTCTTCTGATTAATGTCTTTTTGCATATCTTCGGTATTGTTCTTGAGGTCTATGTACCTTGAATCATGTTTGAATAACTATGTGTGTGAGTGAGATCTGAGGTCTACTTAACATCATGTACCTATGCAGATTTTCTACTCATACAGACCCTGTCGGATTGTTAGTACGTATTCGTATGTACTAAAGTAATCGAGATCGTGACTCACACTTATGTTGTGTAGACTCAACATACTGCTTTTCTGAGTTCGAATACTATATCTTTGTTTGGCTCTGATTTCTAGAGTTCGAAATCATTCGATTTTCGACATATGAACATCTAGAATGCCATATCACTTTTAGATTTTGAAACCATATTCCTGTTTTCTTTTCTTATGGATTTTAGAGTTCGAAACCTCAATGTAGGTTTCGGTAAAACTGTATTTAATATTCAAAATCTTAATTTGGTTTTGGGCTCATAAGCTATTGAGTCTGAAACTTAAATCTAAGTTTTGACCATAAGAAAACTTGAGTTCGAAACTATGTTTACTGGCTAACAGTGACTTGAAAATCGAGACCAATGACTCTTGACCATGTGAATTCTAAAAGGTCTATGATAAAGACTCGGGGGTTTCCTAAAGGTTTACGTGAACCGGGAAATATAGTATGTGCGTCAAGGACAAAAGGGTGTGATGCTGAAACGTCTCTTGACCACATGGACTCTCAAGTTCGACACCAAACATTTGTTATGAATTTAATATGAGTTTCTTGTTTCGAAACCTTAATGTGGTTTTCTTAAAACAAAATCCAAAGTTCGAAATCAAGTTTTGATTTCGCTATATGGAATCTAGATTTGGAAACCTTAATTCGGTTTCAGTCATATGAACTCTAGAATCCGAAACCTTACTTTGGTTTCTGCTAAACAAGATTTAGAGTTCAAAACCTATATACTGGTTATCTCAGAAAACGTATTTCGAAGTTCAAACTCTATCATTCTGATTTGTGCTTCAACGAATTAATGAGTTTGATATTCTCAGTTTGAAGTTTGAATTTGTTCATCTTCAATGTACAACTAAGTTTGTTTGAGTCATCCTCAGAAATATGGTTTGTCGCTCTAGTTAGTTAACACATAATTTATGCTTAATATTGTATGTGATTAAATCGTCGTATTTATACACCACATGATCAAACACTCGATTGAATATTATTTTTGTGTTTGATGTGAATTCTCGGATATCATTAAAGTGATTATCTACATTGGAATCGTGAATTCGTGAGGAACATTGTTATTACTCGGATAATTATACACGATACTTTCCATGGTATATCTATATTGTGTGATTCAGAATGTCTTTGAACCTACGTGTTCACTTAAGCTTAACATACAAAGCTTGTCCATGTCTACGATGATACGTTGTGCGAAACGTTAGCCACATTGGATTTGATCCCACTCCACCTAGGATTGATCTGTCCCATCCAGCAATTCCTCGGAAGTGATGTCGACATTATCAAAGCTGATGACGACATTTGGAAGTAATAATACCATTAGATGATTTTCGAATCCAAGGAAACGGATTTCAAAATGAACTTTATCCCAGGGAGTATATTTGGTAAGCACCATATTTCGAATTAATGAAATATCCAAATATATTTTATTGAGTATTATTTGCTTTGAATGATTTTGGCCAAACATTTAATGAAATATCTTTTGTTAAATGTAAAAATGCCAAAGTATTAGATCTCATTAAATGCTATGAGTCTATGTGAGGAATTTTGGAATTAATAGGAAATGTGCTTTGATGAATTTCTGAAATTAAATTGTCTCATTTCAAAGTTAAGCCTTGGTATCGCTCATAGAAGATTTTTCCCTCTACCAAGTTTCATTCTTCGGAAAAGTAAGCTTGTTTTACCCGTTATTCCTTTCAGTACCTTTGATCTTTTGCTCTCGGTCTGGATTAGTGTGAAAGTCTTCTCTTAGGGATCAAGAAGCCTAGAAGTACCTCTTCAGGAAACTAGTTTATGTTTACTAGTCTTCTTTGTATTGTACTTGTGTTCTGTTCTATCACGTCTATCAAAGTATTACGATCTTGTTTATTTTAAGGTCCTTCTCTTATATAAGGCCACTCAAGATCGTAGTGATTAGAACATCTCTTTATTTATGACCTGGATTTGTCAGCAAGCCGCTTTCGGTTTGTGTGCCTAACAAATACATATTGAGTTGAATCAATATCGTTATTTTGGATTGTTTTGTTTTGCAGGTACTTTCTTCATCAAGGTCATATAAGTTCTTGAGTTTACAACAGCGGCGACCGGTTCTTTAATCTTCAAAACCGAAATTATAGGGAAGCATTGATGGTTGCTGAATGGAGGAGAAAAAAAGACACATGTTAGAATTTGAGATAGATGTTCGTTTTCCCTCTTAATCTGGGTTTAATAAATCGAAAATCCACCTAATTATAATTTCCCTCTTTTTTTTCATGTCCCGCTCTCATACAACAAATTCCGCTCAAAATTTCAAAGATTTTTCATATATAAGAGGCGTTCAACACAATGGGTTTTATTGTTTATGGATTAGAGGTTCTTTTTAGGTAATTTAATGAAACACTTAATTTGTTTCGGTTCTTTTAATTTTAGGTTTTCTGATTTTTATATCGTGATTTGTTGTTTGTTGTTTGGAAAAGGGTTTTTGAATCTAGAAGTGGGTTTTTCGTCTTTTGTTGATTAATGTTGTTGATTTTGTATTAGTGTAATGTTATTTTCTCTATAGGGTTGAAAGTGAGTTATCTTTACCGATATTAAGTTTCTTTTGATTGTCTGCCTAGCACACGTGGTTTATATGTTCTTTCATGTGTACAAGTATGTTCTTGTAACCTGTTAGAGCGACCCTGCTGAGGAACAATGTCTGGAAAGTCTATAACATGGTTCTGAATCAGTTCTCTAGACTTATGAGTAGATATTTTTCTTAACTTTGTTGTGTGTAACATTTACTTGTAGGTTTACAATAAATAAATTATGGATCAAATTTAAGGTGTTTGCTGATTTTTGATTCAGTCGTGTTTATCTTTGATCTGACTTCATTTACATCAGATAGCATTATAACGGAGCCAAGACGAGAGAGTTGGATAAGCGTAATTGTATATTGATTGACCAAGTTTTAGGTAATACCTCTTTTAATGTCTTCTGATTTAGTCCTTTCGCTTAATGATCTATGGTGTGTTGTTCCCTTTGTTGATATTATGAAACATGTTATCCTCTGGTTTCATTCTAGTCAAACCATACTTTGTCTACCAAACAGAGAGAAGCTGAAATTGTGAAAGATGTTGATTCTGTTTGTCCTTTATGTAATAGTGAAATTAAACTATGCAGTGTTGAATGCTCTTTGGTTTGCCCTTTGTTATTATGAAACTTGCTATGGTCACTGATAAGAAAAAAGAAAGGCCTTTCTTTTTTACCTTTAGAATTTTTGCTAAGCTCAGAAATGAAAACTCTGAATTGAGAACATTAGAGAGTTCCCTTGTCCTGAGTCAGATTTGGTTGTTGTTTTTTTGCCAAGGCAAAGCTGAAAAATTGAACCATATTTTGTCCCAAATTCAGGAATACTTTGATATGACATATACTGCAATTCATGGATACTTAACTTCTATTGATCCCTATCATGACTTTGTTCTTTGTATATGTCATTTTGTCCTTGTGTTGTTTCTGTAAGTGAAAACCTTATGTAGTAACTAGTCGAACCATAAGATTTGTTTAACTTTGTTGTGTGCAACTTTTGCTTGTAGGCTTACAATGGATAAATCATGGATGAGTATGAGTAGGCTATCAAAATAATACAAAGATGGTGTTGAGGCCTTCTTGAAGTATGCAGTCGATCATTGTTGTGCAACTGGTACACATGATGAAAACCATCCTATACGCATATTATATCCGTGTAGGTTATGTGTAAACTCTAGTGAAAAAAAGTTTGAACCTAGTGAAGTGAGAATTCATCTGTTTGTTAATGGCATTGATAAAATATATAAGTTATGGGATTCACATGGGGAATAAATACTGGATGGTGGTTGTAATGGTTCATATACTTCGAATAATGATGTCCAATATGGGTTCGAAAGTGATGATGATTAAATGGAGCTACCAGATGATCTCACGGAAACAATAGAACTGGTTCAAGCTGTAGAAAAAAAATTCAAAGGTGATCTAAATAGTTTTCAAAAGTTGATCGAGGATTCAAAGAAACCTCTTTACCCTAGTTGTACTTCATATACAAAGTTTTCAATATTGATCAAGCTTTATAATATGAAAGCAAAAGGGAACTGGTCTGATAAGAGCTTCTCAGGAGTTTTAAAGGAGTTCAAAAGTATGCTTCCTCCGGATAACGAATTGCCAGAATCACTGTACGAGGCTAAGAAAATTCCAAACACCTTAGGGATGGAATATGAGAAAATTCATGCATATCTGGATGATCGTGTGCTTTTCAGGAAGGAGTATAAAGATGAAAACTTTTGCCCGACTTGCGGAACTTCAAGATGGAAACAAAAAAAGCAGTCATAAAATGTGAGTAAGGGGGTGCCTGCGAAAGTGATGTGGTACTTCTCTCATATCCTACATTCAGAAAGATGTTTCGGTCACCGGTGACAGCAAAAGGCATGATATATTATAATCTACCAAGAGTTGTGGACGATAAGCTACGCCATCCTGTTGATTCCCCGGCACGGAAACTAGTTGACAACAAATGGCCAGAGTTCGCTAAAGTTCCCCGAAATCTGCGCTTAGGTCTTTCTGCTGACGGGTTCAATCCTAATAGTTCTGTTGGTGACAATTATAGTTGTTGGCCTGTGTTGTTAGTTACCTATAATCTTCCACTGATTTTGTGTACGAAAAGGAAGTTCATGATGCTAACAATGTTGATATCTGGTTCCAAACAACCTGGAAATAACATTGATGTTTATTTGGCGCCTCTAATTGAAGATTTGAAGAAGCTTTGGGAGGAAGGTGTGGAAGTGTATGATGCCTACATAAATGAGAAATTCAATCTCAAAGCGGTACTTCTTTGGACGATCAGTGACTTTCCAACATATATTAATCTTTGTGGTTGCCCTAAAGGAGTATACAAAGCTTGTCTAATTTGTGTAGAGCGTACTTCTTCAACAAGACTTAAATACCAGGTAAAACTGTTTATGCCAGTCACAAAAAATTTCTTCCTAAATGCCACAAGTTTAGAAGGGAAAAAGAGGCTTTTAACGGTCACCAAGAGTTTTGTTCAGCTCCATAACCCTATAGCGGTGAAGATCTATTTAAGCAGGTTGAAATGATAGAAAATAAGTTTGGAAAGAACAGGAAAACTAAGCCCCCTACCTACCGGAAGAAAAGGTCAATATTCTTCGAGCTTGAATACTGGAAGCACCTGCTCGTTCGTCATTGTGTGGATGTAATGCATGTAGAAAAAAATGTGGGCGAAAGTCTTCTTGAAATATTGCTTAATATACCTAAGAAAACAAAATATGGTTGTAATGCTCGTAAAGACCTGAAAGAGTTGGGAATCAGGCCTGAATTACATCCCGAGGAACGAGGAAACAGAGCTTACATCCCAGATGCATGTTACACATTAACACCGGAAGAAAAGAGAAAAATTTGCACCACCTTGTTCGAGTTGAAGGTTCCAGAAGGTTATTTTCCGAATTTGAGAAATCGGGTTTCCATGGCAGAGTTGAAGATACATGGTCTGAAGTCGCATGACTATCATACAATCATGCAACAGTTTCTTCCATTAGTTATACGGTCCATTTTGCCTGAGCATGTGTGAAATACAATAATCAGGATATGTTTTTTTTCCAAAGATATCTGCAGCAAATAAGTCGATGTGATGCGCTTGACAGAGTTACAACAGGAGCTGGTGGTTACCTTGTGCTTATTGGAAAAATATTTTCCACCGTCGTTTTTTGACATCATGGTTCATTTGACCATGCATCTCATTCGAGAGGTTCAACTTTGTGGACCAGTTTGCTTTAGGTAGATGTATCCTTTTGAGAGATTTATGAAATTTATGAAAGGATATATACGGAACCGGAACCGTGTGGAAGGCTGTATTGCTGAGAATTATATTGCAGAAGAGGTGATTGAGTTTTGTGCTAAATTCTTTGCAGTTATTGTAACTATCAGTATTCTTGCCGATAGAAATGCTACAACAACCAATAGTACAGATAGCACGACTCTTGTTTCTGACGAGAAGCTATCATCGAAGGGTAACCTAATTGTTGTTGACGAGTCACTGTTGATGCACACACACTTAGTTGTTCTTCATAACAAAAGCGTTGTGGAACCCTACATCGAGTAAGAACTTCACTACTAAACTTTATTTATATTGTATATGAAATATAAAGGATACATATAAACATTTGTATTTTCATACTTCAGTTTACACATGTCTCATCTAACTGAAAGATATTTGCATCAAACAAAAACATGGTTATTGAAAGATCACAGTCGAACATTCAAGGATTGGTTATGTACAAAAGTAAGCCTTTTTAGATTTCTGATTTATAACTAAGCATGTATAGGTTTAGTTGACTGAGGTATAACAATGATTACATTTGGGGATAACAATAATTACATTTGGGTATTGGATACTTAACTGAGGTTCATAGGATTAGTTGTTCCAAATCTGGATACTTAACTGTAATGGTAACATTTTATTGATTTATGATAGAGCATACATAGAGAGCTTGATTGCAGTCTGCATACAGTATTTTATTGAGCACAACTAATGAATATTGTCGTGATATTTGCTACATGCTCTGTAGTATCTTAATTCTATATTATCTTTATTTACAGGTCAAAGAAGAACTACGAGATCCGAATAACAATATTTCAGATGAATTGAAATCAACAGCGCGTGGGCCTAATTATGAAATATTCATATACGAAGGATACAATGTAAATGGGCATCGTTATCACACTAAGACACGGGATGATAAAAGAGTTAACCAACATAGCGGAGTAAGCGTAGTTGATGGAGAAGGCAACACTTACTACGGTGTGATCCATGAGATATGGCTTATCGACTATTACTTGTAAGGGTTCATGTTTTCAAATATGACTGGGTACATTCTTGGGGAATAGAAATTGATGATTTGGGTTTCATATCAGTTAATTTTGGGAAGTTAGGTTATAAAGAAGACCTCTTCATCATGGCTTCCCATGCAAACAATTTTTCTATGTACGAGACCAAAAACATTCTAAGTCGAGTTCTAAATGGTCGATTGTTATGTCAACTCATAACAAAGACGTTGATGGTGAAGAAGTGCCTAGATGATTCGTTGGCCTTGGATGATAATCCTACTTTTGATAATGTACTTCCAGAAGAAGATTCTGCCGACGCGGATGGTGATTCTTACAGACGTGATAGTAATGAGGGTGTACGGATTGAAGACTTCACAAAGGAAGGAAAAAAGAAAGCGTATAAGAAGTAGCCCAATGAAAAATGACAACCCAGCAGACGATGACGTTTCAACGGACGAAAATGGTTCTTCAGGCGATGAAAGTTCAATGGAAATTAATTCAGATGAGGACTAAAACTTGATTTCGTGAATATCTGCTTGCATTGGACATCCATAATTTTTAATTTTTTTTTGGAAAACAATTAATCAGAATGATAAAATATTATCTACAATAAACACCAACAACAAATACTTGGCTCAATGGTTCCCGGTCTAGCTTAATAAGTTAGACGTCGGAGGTTCGATCCTCTTGATTTGTTTTTGAGAAAGCATTTAATTTAAAGGAAATGGATGTTGGACCTGGAAATGATGTTGGACCTATTGGGCGACTATCTAAGTACTTAGATTTATTGGGCCGTGACAATATATAAATAAGAAACTCGTGTGGCAAACTCATGTGATGTCAAAGATATATGTGACAGTTCCGTGGAAAAAAAAAAAGATATATGTGACAGTTGATATATATGTCATCGTATGACAGGTCAATCGTGACAGTATTTAAAAACTACCGTCGCAATAAATAAATATCGTGGCATTTTAGTCAAACGTCATGGTTACTGACATCAAACTATGACGGTTCACTAAGTGAACTGTCACCTATAGATGACCAGCATTATACCGTGACAATTATCTAGTCAAACTATCACGGTATAAAAATTCGAACTGTCACCTTTGTGGATATTTGTACTAGTGATTCTCATAAGGAGAATGAGTTGGTATAACATACAATCCAAAAGATCAGGGTTGAATCGATTCAGCTTCCTAAGGATGTTTAAAAAATCTTCGAACTTGAAACCAGAATGTTTTCGCCTTTACCATTACTCTTGAGTTTTACATTGTACGTCGACTTCAGTTTCACCACTCATTTTACAACAATTCATCTGCATCATCATACCTACCCAGACACTCACATCCCTCGTGATTGTAGTAAAACGACTTGACAACCCAGTATAATGACGATGTTTGGTATTCCAAGTTTCCTCACAAAAGTTTGCGAAAATATTATGCCAAAATGTCGCATGTTATTGTTGAACACCATCGACGGGATCGAACGAAAACAATATGTTACTTCGGAAAATTGCAACATCTTCCACCATAGTAAACTTAGGACCGCGAATTTTATGTGGAGGATTTTGTGAACGGGATGAGGATACTATTTTTTCAGATTGTTTTTGGCGGATAAATAAACAATTAAACGAAACTTAAATGAGGTTAAAAGAGATTTTATGGAGATTATGGATGCAGAAGGTGTGAGTTTGAAACGAGGGATGTATGGGTTTATATAGAGGATAACAATCATACCGTTGGATGAATTAGCCGTTGAGCAGCACAAGTAGAGGTGTGTGGCTCAACCAAGACTGCTCACTGTAGTATCTTAGTCCGCACGGACTAACTAAGACCACGCGACTATGGTAGAGACGCACGTGTCTTGTTAGGACTGAATGGACAAAGGCGAAAATTTTGCACCTTTGCTCATCCAGATTTGGTGTTTGTCCATCCCATAGTGGGTTGAAAATAGGCAAACTAATAGTTTGCAATTCCGTTGTGTTTGCTCTAACAAGTGTAAGTAAGGAGATTCACGAGTTGTCTCAAACAATTTTTAACAAGGTGATTGATTGGGTTGTCCTTATCAATCACAATAAATTGATAAAATAGTCAAGTATATCGATGTAATTTAGTGAATGTTCATTTTGGGTCAGGTCCCGTTTTTTTTTTACTTGTTGGAGTTTTCTCGTTAACAAAATATTCATGTGAGATTTACTGTCAAGTTCTGCATGGTATTCTTGTATTTATAATTGAAATTGAAAGTCATGTAATTGACATCGTTGTTTATTTAAGTTTTTTTTTTTTTAATAATCATTCAAAGATTGTCTACAATTATACTTTGTAAATTCGCCTTCCGGTTGGTATCTGAGCAGTCAAAGGTGCAATAAGTGCCTTTTTAATTGGTGTCAAATAAGAAAAACGTGCAATAGATCCAATTTTTTTGTTGATAGTTGTTTTTGCCTGAAAAACACTGCACCGTCTCTGGGTACTTTCGTAGTGCTCGAGATCAAAATCGAACAAGACAAGCCTAAACCAAGACAATGGTCGTTCAAGTCTTGCTTTGGTCACAGAGAGGATAGAGGTTGATCTAGGGAGGGAAACAGTGAAAGAAACTTGAGATCAGGTTGAGGATGTATATTTCTGGGTGTAAGAGTTCAAGATCTCCGTCATAAGGGTGACTGGAAATCTCCAAGGCGAGAAACGTGTTGAATACTCAGGTATGTGTTCTGGGGCTCTGGTTATTGTGAAGATTCTAGTTGTTCTGAATATTCCGCCTTGGAAGATAGAGGAAGCCTCTATTTATAGTGTTGAACTCACCCTGATCTCTCGACAGAGAAGGTGGAAGATATAAGCATGGGCAACATTGTCTTATGAGATGTACCCTTTGTCAGTGAAATTGTCTTATGAATTAGCCATGGGCCAAGGTCAGATTTTGTGGCGCCATGGTTCATGGCGCCACCCTAACAGCAGTTGTGGCCTTGGCCAGTGTCCAAGGCCAGTTTCATTATGGCGCCATGGCCTTGGGGCCAATTTTGTGGCGCCATGCTCATGGCGCCGTGGCTTTGTGGCCAAGGTCAATATCTCGTGGCGCCATGAGTATGGCGCCATGCATTTGAAGCCTTGGCCAAGGCCAATCTCTTGTGGCGCATCCAGGTTATGCCACTTCGCCTGTGGCGTGTTTGTGCACCTGGGCTACGGCGTATTTCAGGTCATGACATGCTTATCCATGGTACATTAAGCCATTCTGTGTTTGGACTGTGGCTTGCCTAAGCGCGTTTAGGCTATTGTATGCTTCTCAGAGGGCTCTGGAAAGGCCTAGAGCCGCGATGTTCCTGAGGTTTTCGTTGAGACTCAGGTGTCGAGTCGTATTTTAAGAGGAAATCCATGAGGATGCGTCTCTGTTAACTCTCCACCACATACCAGTGAACAATTTAGTTCTGATGTCGAGGAATTCGAGGCGATGTCGACATGAAGTAAATCAATGGGTTTATGAGTTGGTGGGGTTATTTAGTACTGCACTATGATATCATCCTCTCCACCGGGAGTTATAAGAGAGAACTCATAGAGCGTCTATTCAGCTTGCAGAACAGGTTGTATTATGAGCTATAGCGAAGTGCCTGAGTAGGCAATTGCCTTTAGGAAAGGCGTAATTAGAGAGTAGTGTTACATTTTTGTCCCTCTTCCATTTTTCACCATCTACAATAGCGATCCAAACTTGTATATATAAGTTCGCGTATGGATATGATTTTGTTGAAAGTCTAAGATTGAATCTTTGTGTAACCTTCTCATTAAAACCAAGGTCTGAAATTATTTTTAATAAGATGAGCTTGATGTAGAAATTCATGATGAGTAAAGAACAAGACTAATATGTTTGGCTAATTTATCCGACGATTCTGACTTAAAAGTTGAACGAGAGGCAAATGCAGAGATGACAAATTCTGTCATGCTTATGACTTATGAGTCTTCATTTTCTTGAAGATAAAAGACTAAAGAAGAAAGACTTTGGTATTAATGAAAAAGCAGGGGTACCGGAATACATACAACTTTTCGTTTGGGCTCGTGAGTTTTATGGTAAGATATGGACGATCTCAAAAATCAATATCCAAATCTGTTAACCAGAGTACAATCACAAGTGATCAGCCTAAATCAAGACAAGTCTTGGTAAATCCTTTAGATGTATTATGGACTTACTCGACGATTACGAATAACGTACTTCTTGTGTTTGCTTTAATTATATAATCATAGATATAATGCGAAAAGTAAAATCACACAAGACACCAGAGATTTTTTTAACGAGGAAACTACGACATGTAGAAAAACCTCAGGACCTCGTCCAGATTGACACCACACAGTACTAACTGTCTACAAACGCTAGCTTACTATAAGACTTCGGTCTGGGATGTAGCAGAGACCAACTCTAGCCCTCCAAGTGAATTGGCTACTGTCGCACTCCTTACGTCTCTTGGATCCCGCAAGACCCTACACACTTGATTCCCCTAGCTGACGTCCTTTACAGGCCTAGGAGTTGCTTTAACCGCTGTTAAAGGCTTATGTCAACAATACCGGCTTTGCAGCCTTAATTACTGACTGTATGTTTCGAACTGTCCTCTTCAGTTTAACATATGTAAGTTGACTTCCTTCGGATTGCTCCAGGTCATACGGAAATCTACTTTACAAGCGGGGGCTGACAAGTAAACCGAGTAAACTATGCCCAACTTGTTTCAACCTCAGCTGTGAAAAGAATCACTTAAGAAACTTACACAACTGGAGCTAACTAGGTCTTACAACACCGTGTGCAGCCGTACGTTGCTTTCTTCAACCACGTATCAGTTATTGAATGGCCTTATTGCAGAAGAGAAGGGTCGTAGAATAGACAAGAACGTGATCA
>JAJJMA010220575.1:0-13360 GCA_023529015.1 Papaver nudicaule | reverse complement strand
GTAGATTCTTATATTTGATGAATTTTGATTTGTTTTGTGAAAGTAAAAATTGATTCTAGACACAAAAATAATGACATCAAAGATTCACAGTAATCATAGTGCTGGACTTTTCCTGTATCACATTTCTTCCTTGAAAGCTGATTTCGCTTCTACTCTCCCTTGGCTGCAGCCCATTGTTGCTGTTCCCTCCTTCATGTGTGCTGAGGCATTTAACAAAATTCTGCCCTTTTGTACGGGTTTTGCTGCTGGGTGCATGATTTGGATGGTCATTGCAGAGGTTCTTCCTGATGGTTTCAAGGTATTACTATTTATTTGAAAGTATAGATGCAATACTCATATTCATATTTCACATAGCAGCAGTGAGACCAGATATATGGTGGGGAACTTGTTAATAGTTTTGCCACCCAGATTTTATTCTTGTGAATTGAGACAAACAATGCTTAAGATAAACGCGATGTTTTTCGTTTAACTGGTATATCATGTTGTTTCATATGCATAAAAACTAGGCAAATAAAAAACAGGAGTGTGTCATAGCCTTGATAATTAGGTAATGCAATTTATATTTTCCTTCTTGCCTTCAATTTGGTGAAAAGTACGCACACTTGTTTGTGAGGTGTGATTGGTTTTCGTCATTCTTGGATTGATGGAAATTAATAATCACGAAGAGATTAATGCATTCATAACCATTTATAAAACAAAAAGTTTCCCATGAACAAAATACATCCATAGTGCAAATCCTTGGCCATGGTTTCAAAAAACGTTTCGCATCACGTTTTGATGCGCGCATTTGGGCGCATCACTAAAAAAACGCCTCAAAACGTCCGCATTAATAGGTTAGATGAAAAAAAATTTAGAAACCAAAAAAAAAAGTCTTTACAGCCCATAAAATGCCTAGAAAATCTCTACAAATCCCTAGTCCCTAGAAAATCTCTAGAGAATCTTATTAATTCTCAACCAACTACCTATTCTTTAGGAAAGAAACTCAAGTTTCCCTAGTTATTCCCTAGTTTCTCTGTTTTTTCCCTAGAAAAGAAACTTAATACGTTTCTTCTTCTTTTCTTATCTAAAACTTCTTATTTCTCTTATTTTTCTTCTGTGCTTCTATTCTCTGATCTCTAATGCCCAGCCAATCTAATAAATCCACAAAGAAAGATCTAGCTTGGAAATATGGTACTGAGGTTGAAGGTCCACTTGTTAGATGAAGACATATTTCATATGTGCAATGCAAGTTCTGTGATAAGATAATTTCAGGAGGGATTAGTAGGCTCAAAAGTCACTTAGGACACACACACAAGGGAGCTGCTGCATGTCCTCAAGTACCTCCAGAAGTTAAAGAAGAGATTTTAACTCAACATCATAATGATGAAAGATCAAAAGCAATAGGAAAACAGAACTTTATGTTACTAATGTTAGGAACTATAGAATTATAGAAGTATTATTTATTTATTTATATTTTGTGATGCTACGCATCAATAACGCATTGATGCTTCGCATTACGCATTACTAGGAGAGCGCATCGCTTTACGCATACGCTTTTTGAAACCTTGTCCTTGGCAGTATAAAAAATGGCACACGTTTAAGTCGTGTATGTAGTTCTGGAAATTCCAGTAATAAGCATTACCTTCCGATGAAATATTGATTCAGAAATCGCCACATTCTCTTGGGCTGCTCTTTTAATCTCGGGGTTACTTTTAATCTTGTCTATTGTCTTTATATGTTCCAGGAAGCGTCTCCTTCTCAGGTTGCATCCGCTGCCACACTTTCTGCAGCATTTATGGTAGCACTCGGTACATTGCTTGAGAATATCAGCAACTCAGAGGATGCTTCTGGGTTCTTGGTTTCACTACTCTTTGGTCTCGGTCCGTTGATTGGAGGTGTCATTCTTGTAGCTTTTGCACTTGTTTCCAGTCTCCAGCATGCTCTCCTCACTGGTTTGGCTACTGGCATTGCTTTTGTTCTTGCTGTCTGGAGACCCTCTCAGCTGCTTGTATCATCAAAAGTTGGATTTTTCCCTATCTTGTTGCTACTTGCAATGGGCTCCTCATTCTTCCATTTTTCAACATCTGGTTTCCTGAAGCTTGCAGCTCGCAAAAAGAATTCCGTGAATGACTTGTCGACGTCATTGGGTTTTTCAGTGAGTGCTCTGACCCTGCAGTCGTTCTTTGCTTGTGGGGCCATAGCTTTACATGCTTTGGCAGAAGGTCTGGCTCTTGGTGTGGCTGCACCAAATGCATATGGGCTCGGCAGGCATATGGTACTACCTGTCTCTCTACATGGGGTCCCTAGAGGTGCTGCCGTTGCCAGCTGTGTCTATGGTGCAACCAACAGCTGGCGTGGTGCGCTTGCAGCCGCTGCCCTGACTGGTTTTGCCAGTCCGGTGTCAGCAATAGGAGCAATACTTGCAGGTCTCGATTACAGTGGGCTTGACTACTGGATGGCACTTGCATGTGGGGCACTTTTACCCAGTTTTGGTAGCATGTTCAAGCGAGCGGTTAAATTGGACATGCAGAGGAGCAGTTATGGGCTGGTCATAGGCTTGGGGTTTGCAAGCTTGTGTCTTGCATCTACCAGGATGGTTTGCTTATACACACCTTACTGTAACTCGGCACCAGAAGCTGTCAGATAAAGGTGCATGCTAGATGTTGTTTCGAGCTTACTTCTACACTTATGAAGGGAGGGGAGAGAACGGATTAGTAGGCAGTAGCTTTCCTCATCCTAGAGGACCACGGAGTTATGTAAAGTTTTGGAAGAGGGCGCAAATTGAAGAATCTTTTTGCTAGACGAGTTCATGTAATTATGTAACACAAGCGAAGAAAGGAAAACCTCATTTGTAACAGTAGTAAGAATTTATCCTTGAATGTGTAATAGATTTCAATATAACATCGTCTGGAAGCATCAAAATAGACTATCTAGGTTCACATTTTCTTTTTTGGATTCATTTATGTTTTTTAAAATTTAACTTCAATAAAAATTGGTGATTCACTGTACATATGAACAAAATGTACAGGCACAAAAAAGAGATCTAAAAGAGTTCACTAAAGGAGTATAATCTTCACCCATTTTCTCACACAAGATGGAGATGCTTGTGTTAAGTTTTTTATCTAGGTGCAATGTTTGGAACGACACCACTGACGAGGTCACTGCCGGAGATAAACTCTGACGATTCATAGGGATGCCTATTATTCATTGCCATTGATGATGAAGAGGGCGGTGTCCTGGTCGTTGTAGTCATTGATACTTCTGAATCATCTGTAGTGTGGTCTGTGGAGACAGCTATGCTGATGTCAGATTCTGGCAACATATGCAAGATGCCGTCCAGTTCCTTCACAACCTCAGCCATTGAAGGTCGAGCATCTGTATCTTCCTGGCAGCACTGCAGGGCCAATGTCACAAACTTCTCGATACACTCGGAAGGATAAGATCCCATTTTTTCATCAATGACTGAGAAGACCATACCAGATCTATATGCACCATTCACCTGAAAGAAAAGATTGCACTTATAAATTGTCAAGCTGTTATGAGAGTTTTGTTCATAGTTTGCTAGTAGATTAAATCAGTAAGTTAGAAGAGTAGTCGGCGCAGTACCTCACGAACAATGTTTTTACCGTGCTGGATTGGTTGCCTCCCTGTTAAAATCTCCAGAAACACAACTCCAAGGCTGTAGACATCACTTTTGTCTGTCAATTTGTGCGTTAGGAAATACTCCGGATCGAGGTAACCCTGCAAAGATGCAGAATTAAGTTCACCAGATTCTACTGCAATAACTACAAATAAGCAGCAGCCAGCATACAAATTGAGGTATGCTTACAGGGGTGCCCTTTACAACTGTGGATACATGCCCAGGAGTTACTCCTTCCATATCTGCAACCGGTGCAAGACGTGAAAGTCCAAAGTCAGCAACCTTGCCACTAAATCTGGGGCCGACCAATATGTTGCTGGATTTGACGTCTCGGTGAAATATGGGGGGATCTGCCTCCGTGTGTAGGTAGAGGATACCTTTGGCTGAATCTGTGGCTATTCGCAGTCTCATAGCAAAACTCAATGGTGCTTTTGTTTTTGCTTCAGTATCAACAAATTAAGCCCGTCAACGAAAATGAAAATTAGATAATAATGGATTAGAAATTCAGATCAGCCAAAAAAAAAATGTTTACCAGAAAGGTGATCTCTTAATGTTCCATTTGACATGAACTCGTAAACCAACATCTGCATTACAAAAGGTCATGTCAGATAAAGCACATATACGGAAAAGGCCATGTCTGGTTGTTGTCCGAGAGCAAAATTTCAGAAGTACGTACCTGTTCGCCTTCCTCATCGCAGTATCCAATTAGAGAAACCAGGTTCCGATGATGAACCCTTGATAACAGCTCAATTTCGTTGAAAAATTCCTTGTCCCCCTGTAATGACCCCTCTTGTGCACGCTTAACGGCCACAACTGTTCCATCAGATAGAACACCTCTGTATACCTTGCCATAGCCTCCTTGACCAACCTGAGTAGAGCTGTTGAAATTGTTTGTAGCTAGAGCCATTTCTTCAAAAGTAAACCCTCTAACGCCGTCAACTTTGATTGGAATCCTCTTCGACACTGCTCATATACAGATGAAGTGTTAATTTGAACCACAGCATCAAACATTGAGAAAAGCTCTCACTGATACTTACATAGGCTTTTCTTCGATATAGTACGATAACTTCTCATATGTCTTCTTGCAATGAAGATTGAAACCAGTGCAGTTAACGTCACTGTTCCAGCAATAACCCCTAGTATAATCCCAGCCAACGCACCCTTGCTTAACCCCTTCGACGATTTTGGGAATGCTGCACCACAAAAGTAGAGTCAGAACAAAATAAAATCTTTATATATGCATTTTTCATTGTAAACATCTTAAGGAGCATCATACTCATTACAGTATGGCTCCAAAAAAGGACTTAGTGAGCATACCATCTTCATAAAAGCCTAGAGTGAAATTCATCAGTTCATACGGGCCAAAAATGTCGCTGTCGTCAATGTTCCAGCCAGTGAACAGAAGCCTGATTCGTTGAATCTCACTTGTTTCAAAAGTATTGGTGAGATTGGGAAACAAGTTCAAGTGCATCTTCAGCCGAGGCCCTTCTTCCCACTTTAATGAAATAACAGATAGCTGATAGGCCTCCAAGCTAAGACCAGACGAAAGATACACATTAAAGGCATCCTCATACGGGCGGAAATCTGAGAACCCAGGACTTTTCAGACGATAACCAACTTTTAAAGGCACCGCGCAAAAACAAGGTGTTGGGGATTCAGGGACTCTTTCGTTGTCTTTAGGACACGCATTACAGACTGGTTTGATTGTTTCGTCGGGTGCATCATTTTCTTCAGTCAGAGACCCGCAGAAATCAACTATTTTGAGTTGGTTGGCATTTATGCATACAGGATTTCCTTGAAGCCTGAACATTGGGAATGACCATAAATATGAAGTTAGCTCCCAAATTACCGAAAGACAAGAAGTAGCTCTAAATTACGAAGTGTCTACCTGATCGTGACATTCACTGGGGGAAGAAGACTGTCTGTAATATTTGAAAGTGAGTTGTTCTGGAAATCTCTGCAATACCCATCCGAGTTACATTAAGATGTCAGCAATACACTCAAAAATATGGTGTTCGGGTACTTGTAAGGCTAAAATAACATAGAGCAAAATTGAGTTTTAGCGTTGCAAGTTTACAAGATGAGTTTTTCTGTTCCATTGAAAGTCCTGTTGCTCCAAATGACGGATGAAATGGAACCATTCAGTAAATTATTCTCCAGTGACCTGAAACAGTAAACCGAAGACCATGAAACTTACCCCCCACACATTCTGCGGACTGCTTGATTATAACATGGATCCAGAAAATGAGATTAGACTCGAAGTACACTTACAATCTCTGTAGACGAGGAAGCCCAGAAAAACTGGTAGGAATATTCCCTTCCAGTTGGTTGTTTGATAAGTCACTGCACATAGAAATTGCAATTCATTAATAGATGGTCAAATCTACAGTTTAGTTTGCTGGAAAATCAACTGTAAATGAAAAATGAAGCCACGTGGAAGTAGATGGATGCAATTTGGTAAAACTAGGGACAAGAGCTGTACATACATTGTGGTGAGATCATCCGAAAGCCTAGCTGAAGGTATCGACCCATTAAGCTGGTTTGAGCTGAGATCTCTGAAGCGTAAAAAGTGTTATCAGCAAAATGCACCGTAACCCATAAGATGGAGGAAACAATGGCGAGCCATGTTGGCTGCGCTAAGCATATAATATTAGGAAATCTCTCGCAAACTTACATATAGGCGAGGTTTGGTATCCTGCTCAGGTCAGGAACTGGTCCTGTCAAGCTGCAGTTCCTAAAACTCCTGACAGACCAAACACAGTTACATCATTAGATACTCAGAACTGATGGTCTTTCTGAAAGTCAATCTAAACATCCCAAGAATGCATTCCATAACAGATTTGCAGTCAAACAAGATAAAATTACATCCAAGTAAGATAATACATCCCACGAGGTATCAGACACATGATGCTTAACCTGACAAGCGGAGACTGCTCTCATATGTTATACACAAAAACATCAAATGATTTCTGTAATCAACAAATTCTCACTAAGAGTTTCAACAGAAAATGGCACAAATTCAGCTCTTAATGATACAAACTTACATTTTCAACAGCTTTTTCATGTTGCTATAAGAATCTGGAATTCCCCCATCAAAATGGTTGTTGTCAAGCTGGCTGTGGGTGAATAAAATAATTTATACGTTAGAAACACTGAGGGAAATTTACTTATATGTGCAGTGATTATTAGCAGGTTAAAAAAGTCTGAGACTCGAAAAACTGAAAGACCGTACATATAACTGAGAGAGAGAGAGGGAGAGACCGTACATAATAAGCAGGTTAGGCAACCTAGAGAACTCTGGCGGTAGAGGCCCCGATAAATTGTTATTGTCAAGCAGGCTGCAGAAACTCACCATGTTAACTCCAAAGACAAAGAAAACCCGAAGAATGAAACAAACACCAGCGGAGAAATAATCAGCACTCAATGGATACAATTGGTCATTTAACTTACAAGTGAACAAGACTAGGTAGCCTGAAAAGCTCTGGTGGAATTGGTCCGCTGATTGAGTTATTGTTCATGTGGCTGCAGAAGCAAGAAAAGGCTAACAAATTACTTACAATGAAAGCAGTTAACTCGGAAACTGAGAGTTCTGGAGAACTCACTAAGCTAGAACAGTGTAATCAACTACTCACAAGTGCTTTGTTTTGTTCAAGTTGGCAAATGATTTAGGCAATGGTCCTGATATGGAGTTCTGGTCTATCTGAATTCTGTCCAAATTTGGAAGGAAACCAAGTTCGTCGGGTAAAGAACCTGTCAATCTGTTTCCATTCAAGAGACTGCAATACATATAACACAACACAAGTCAGAATAGCATTGACATGGCAATTGGGTCTGATCGAAACAAGAGATAACTGATTCAAACAACTTACAGTAGCTTCAAGGTCTTAATGTTGCTGATCTCCTTGGGTATACTCCCAGTGATTTTATTCCACATGAAATCCCTGCCAGAAATAGACTCAAATGAGTCACCAACAGACGAATATGCAACAAACAATTTGCTGGGTGGTTTGAACTTACATTATTTCCAAGTAAGAGAATCGACCAAGCTCGGGTGATAAGTTTCCGGTAAGATTCATACTCAACAGTTGCCTGTCGTCACAAGAACAAAGATGTTGAAATTCTTCATTTTTCTTGGCATTTGCTGAATGAGAAGCAATCAAATATAGAAAGCAAGTAGACATACAGTTCTCGGACGTGTAGATAGCCATCGGCAGGGAAGGAAGCATTGAAGCATAAGACACCCGTCCAATTGGCGGTACATGGGTCTGTCTTCTTATCCCATTTCTTCAAGAAACTCCTCGGATCAACCAGTTTCTGTTTGACTGCTAGTAATGCATTCACTGTACACAAATTCCACAACTCCAATTAAAAACTGAGAAATTAAGATTCATACACCACTTTTGAGTTGCACTGATCATAGATTAAGCATAAGTTGCGATTTATACCTTCAACGGGATCGGTAATCTGAGCTGTGATAGAAGAGAGAGTAGTCAACACCACCACCACCACCAGAGAGATAGTAGTATTGATCTTCTTCTTCATCTATCTGATCAAGTCTTACTGATCAATACCCCTTAAACCCCCTCTACTCTGTTATGTTATGTTTTGATTCCAAAATCCAAGTTCTTACATAAAAAGAAAAGAAGAAGAAAGAAAGAAAGAAAGAAACAGGCAGCAGTCAAAATGAGTTTTGATTGGAAGCAGGCTGAGTATGTTATAGAGGAATTGTAAGTTTCAACCCCAACCCTCTATGATGGTCACCTCCTACCTACCTTCTTCTTCTTCCGGGTAAATTGTACTTGTTCTGACCAAGTCACCACTAATTAAGAGATCATTATCATCATCATCATCATCTAGATCACCAAAGGTAAGGATGAAGAAAAAAGAGATACCATTTTTTTTACTACTAATTTGGAATTTGACATTAAAAGAATAAAATATTTTTCTTGATTAGTGGGGAGGGTTATTGACTTTGTTACCATTAGTGAGTCTGTCTGAATCTAAATCTATTTGGAACAGCAGCAAACATATACAATTACTATTTCTTGGTGGTGGGGATAGGTATGGTTCAGGTAGTAGTTGGGAAAGATTTATTGTGATGTTGGGAGAAAAGTGGAAATCAAACCAAACAAACATAAAGTATGTGGGGAATATTTATTCATTACAACTGCTGCTGACTTTACTGCTTCTTCTAGAGTACTTGCTTTCACTGTTTGCATGAGTTGGAAAGATCCTTCTTAATCTACACCGGTAGCTGATTAGTTTAGACACACACAGCGGGAATTCGAACAGATGATCTTTTTAAGGGGAAAATCAGAATAGTTGGTAATAACTGGGAGAATTTTTTTACTTTCTTTGAAACATGTTGTTGTCTTTTCTTTTACCAGTTCTCCAGTTTGACTACAGACTCTTTCAAAGTGAATGGAATCAAAGAGTGATCCATCCATCCATCCATCCATCCAGTTAGAATCATGCAAATAAACAACTTCCAGGACTTTCTTTTTCCCATTTGTTTTCTCAGGGGTTGTAGTTAAAAATTATTAAACCTGTGCTTACCTTTTTGTTCATTTTGCTTAATTAACTTGCAATCTGAAGGTTTCCAAGGATTAGTCTTTGCAAGTACATTTAGGACAATAGCTAATTGCCAAATAATTTTCAAGGATTAGTCATGCACATGATTAACTTCCAAGACTTATTCCAATTTGTTTTCTGAGTGGGTTGCAGTAAATAAGTATTAAACATGCTGCAATTTGAGAGGGTTAGTCTCTGCAAGTAGGCCTACTGTGACAGCAACAACTAACTGCCAATTTGATGGAACAATAAAATATCCTAATCAAATCTGAACTTGACTCCACTTGAACAGTGTCAATACTGTATTTTATTAAGGTTTTCTTCTAGAAACAAAAATGTGTGACAACCTTAATCTAATAAGAATCAGAAGACAAGACCAAGTAAGTATCAACTGCTCTAGAAGATCCTGCCAAAGTCATGTGCCAAACTTTTAGTCCAAATTTTATGTCACAACTCGGAATTTCTTTTCTTTTTATTGGCCTCAACACTGTTTTTGGGTCACTCAAGCACTATGTTGGTGGTCCGCCATTTCCATTCCACTGGTAGAAAATTCTGCTCAATCCCTTTCTCTCAATTGTTTCAGCAAAGACGTTCCTTAGAGTCTCAAATCAGCACCACCCTTGGTAGTTGCAATAGCATTCATGAAATCAAACAAGTCCATGCACACCTTCTCCGCATAGGCCTTGAGCACAGCTCACTTGTCATAACCAAACTCATCAGAATGCTTACAAAACTAGAAATCCCAATGGATTCTTACCCTAGCTTACTCTTCAATCAAGTGCAGAACCCTACTTCTTTTATATGGACTGCACTCATCAGAGGCTACTCTCTTCAAGGACTTGCCAGTGAATCATTTCTCATGTACAAGCGAATGCGGCGAGACGGTGTTCGTCCCACTTCGTTTACATTTTCAGCTCTGTTCAAGGCATGTGATGTTGTTGATGCTGCATTTGGACGTCAGCTTCATGCCCATGTAGTGTGCATTGGTGGGTTTGAATCTGATTTACATGTTTGTAATACGTTGATTGATATGTATGTCAACTGCGGGTCGATTGAGTGTGGGAGGAGACTGTTTGATGATATGCCTGTGAGAGATGTGATTTCATGGACCTCGATGATTGTTGGTTATGCAAAGAATGGAGATATGGAATCAGCAGCTGGTTTGTTTAATGGGACTGAGGGACAAGGATACGGTGGTGTGCACTGCTATGTTGACGGGATATGTCCAGAATGGAAAGCCGGGAGAGGCGTTGGAATTGTTCAAGAGTATAATGATGAAGGATAGTGTTGTGAAGGTTGATGAGGTTGCTCTGGTAGGTGCAATTTCTGCTTGTGCTCAGTTGGGTGGTTCGGAAAGTGCAAATTGGATTAGAAACATTGCAGATAAAGAAGGTTTCGATTCAGCTGAGAATGTTGTCGTGGGGTCTGCTCTGATTGATATGTACTCGAAATGTGGGAGTGTTGAAGAGGCTTATAGGATTTTCCAGGGAATGATAGAAAGGAATGTTTTTTCTTATACGGCTATGATTACTGGATTTGCGATGCATGGGCGTGCTGAATCAGCGGTGGAATTGTTTTATGACATGTTGGAGACGGATGTTAAGCCGAATGAAGTTACATTTATCGGGGTCCTTAGTGCGTGTAGTCACGCTGGAATGGTTAAGGTAGGTAAGGAGATATTCGAAAGAATGCAAAAGGAATTTGGGGTCACACCTTCGGCGGACCACTACACTTGCATCGTAGATATGCTAGGGAGATGTGGTTATTTAGAAGAAGCCTTGGAGCTTGTGCAGAGAATGCCTGTCAAGCCTCATGGAGGTATCTGGGGAGCCTTACTTGGAGCCTGCAAAATCCATAAAAATGTTGAAATTGCAGAGATTGCAGCAGGACATCTGTTTGAGCTTGAACCTGACAATGTTGGAAATTTCGTCGTGCTTTCCAATATTTACAGTTCAGTAGGAAGGCTTGACGACGTTTTACGGATAAGAAATTCAATGAGAAGGAAACAGCTGACAAAGAACCCTGGCTGCAGTTGGCTCGAAACTTGAAACTAATGATGGTGGGTGTTCAAGAGATATAGCCATAAACTGGCTTTGTTGTCTGGGTTGCTAAATACTGGTGCTAGTAGTCTAATTAGGATTGCAGAAAATGCATGGATGTGTGAGGATTGCAACACAGTGATGAGTGGGCTTCTCGGAACCTGATGTGAGAATAAGGAAGAGGATTGCAATACGAGTCTCTGGTGGTGTATATGCTCTTCTGGCGATTTTAGTAGTATTATGACCGTAATCACACCGACAGTTTGGAAGAGGGAAGAGAATGAAGAGGGAGAACTAGAGGGAGCAGGAAGTAAACTGGAGGCAGAAAGGAAAAACCATCTTTTCCTGCCTGGGCTTCTTTTTCATTTGACACTTGCAGCAAAATACCCAAGGCTATTTCTGTTTCTTGAAAGTGTGTGGAGTGAATGAAGATATCAAATGCACATCACTTCTGCTTCTTGTTAGATATTAGACAGGTTTCATTTTTGCTCGATCAGAATTGCATTTCATACACTGAAAATGAAATGTTTTGGACGGAACAAAAAATGAAATGTGTTTCTCATTGTTTAAGCTGTCAATTGGAAAAAGGAAAATACACGTACAAAGGTGCCGATAATATTGATTGATTCAAGAAAACAAAATTTGTTAGTCCAGTGATTGTGGACATAATTCTACTTCTAGTCTTCTACGACAGACTGCAGAAGCAATGTAAGTCCAGTGATTGCAGGCATCATTACACAACACAGGCCCAAACAGCCTAGCCTATTCCAATTAGCAACGCGTGCTCTCTACTCTGACTCAATGCATCCCTGTAGCCAATACCACTACTGCTGCTATTGCTGGAGGCTTATTGATTTTCAAGGCCACCACCACTCCAGTACGATGACTTCTTTCCAGCCCTTTACCTTATCCATCCATCACAAGCTCCGAAAACAGAACCATGGTCAGTTCATTATCATCAAAAACGCCCTTGTTGATATGCATATATGACCTTCAGTTCACTGGACTGACCGGTCTGCCTTCACAGCCTTAAGTTGGCATAACTTGCGGATCTGCCTTTGGAATCTTCAGCTCACGGAACCAACCATTCATCTCTGCCCCAAAGCCTTCATTTGTCAGAAATGACGCCTGTTGATTTCGTTTAAACATCGGGTTGATACTTAATATACGTGAACTCCTTGGACTACATATAGTAGAAAAAGTGGGATAAGAAAAGAATGAAACTTAGCAGCATGTGTACTTCAAAACAGATCATAAACAAGTAAAGGAGGTACCTAATTTAGTTGTCCTGTCGAGGTCATATGTATTTCGTCCAAGCATGTCACCATATCAGCTTATCTCAACCTTCAAGAGTGAAACATCACTATTATTAATTCATCAAAATTAAGTAAGGGTGATACTAAATATCAGAACATAATATTTGTCAGATTATGACAAACAATCACATCATCCACGGTAATTGCGAAAAAAAATTCACTTTGTTAGCCCAAGACGTACTTCAGGCAGTGACATATAGCTACCAGCTTACCACCACCTTCTAAAGAACTTTGAAGGCCAAAACCACCTGCTATTAGCTAAATCTAATGGATAAGAACACCACAGGGCATGTACTCAAAACTGAAGTCTCTAGCCAATAGAACGGGTAATTGCAATCCTACCATAACATTATATGCGAGTTCACCAGGAATGATGTTTATATTTTTGATGCCTACTTACAAGTGAAAATGAAGTGGTGCTTGCATTCAATTACTATATATTCACATTACACTCGTTCAGTACAAAGGAGCACTTAAAATGAGTGTCAATCCCGACAATTAACAGTAACTAATCCCAAATACAGAGCCAATTACAGTCTATACTACTATCAATCTAGTATGGCAACAAAATAAAAGCTAATGTGATGATTTTAAATCAGACATACCCTAGTGGCAAACTGATCAGCAACCAAACTGGTGACATTCTCCACGACGCACCAGCAGTCTGTTTCAATAACTCTCCTTATTGAGTTTGTTATAGGACTAAAAAGGCAAGACCTGCAAAAAACAAAAAAGGTACTCCGACGCTCAAGTTAGAAAGAAGTTTACACAAAACATAGTAACCATGTAGTTCGAGTTAAAAATGTTTACCTTCT
>JAJJMA010220569.1:0-19526 GCA_023529015.1 Papaver nudicaule | reverse complement strand
CCATTTCTTGGTTTAGGCGAGTCTTGTTCGATCTTGACCTCTCGAATTCCATTACAATCTTTTGTCACATCATTACACTTCACACTTTACCCCTCATATTCTCTTTATTGTTTTACACCTAAAACACCGGGATCCTGAGTGGGGTCTAAATATTCGCGTAAATCATCCTTGGACGGAGGGAGGGAACGATCAAAGGGCACATCCTGGTCGAATCCCATGAATCGCGCCGCCCTGTCAATGTTGTACGCCTGCCTCACCAACCTGCCTTGATAAAAGCCAAAGATGAAACCCGAGACGCTACTGCACATGAACACCTGCTGCCCGTCGTACTCGAAGTTAGTAACACCGCGAGAGCCAGAACGCAAAAGAACCTTATCAGCCTATGCAGCAAACCTCGAGTTGAAAGACTCTTTCGTCACGAATGTTACACCATGGACGAAAGCAGATGCACTCATCCCTGTCCAGAAAATCTATAAACCCTACCGAGTCCTTAGGTTGTTTGTCGCTCCACCACATGATCCTGACGTGGTCCAACGAATCCGAAGGGAGACCACCCCGTGGGGCATAATTCACATAGTGTTCCCACAAGAAGGCCTGGAGAAAGGGGAGGTTGATGAACGACGAAATACGCCCCGCGGAAGAGCTAGACATGTTCCTGGCCAAAGCACTCAGATGCGCATACTGGGACCCGAGGAATAAACTACCAATTGGCAAAGGTATACCCTGCGCCAGCCGAACATCGTATGGAACGACACAAGGCTTCAGTGTCCCAACAAGATCGTCCTCAAATATGTCCCGTGACAACCAGAGTGTAAGGAATGCTGCTATAACCTTGGTGTTACTAAGAGCGTCACTCCTACCTCCATACGAGTACCAATGATGAATCCACCTGGTGTAATTCTCATCAGCAAAAGCATTTGGCAAATAGAGATCTTTAATATTCGCATTTATTTCATCAACCACGATATCACAAGGAAGTCCCGGATGGTCCCTCGGAAGTATCCCGAGTACTGGAAGATGGTACAGAGATGATATTGCCTCCAGAGAAATGACGATCTCTCCAAAGCCCGCAACGGCAGTATTTGTAGATCCACACCAGCGGGAGACGAAAGCAACGATGCCATCAACGTCTACATGCACCTTCAGCTTTCCAGACGCCCGCACTGCATGTGCAATCCCGACTTCCTCTAAGATATTACACACCTTCTCGTTGTTCAGCATGGAGTCCAACCAAGGGATCCACTGGTCCAAAGGAGCTCTAGGAGCGCATAAGTCAATAGGGGAAGCCTCATATTCACCTCGTTGCAAAGAGAACCTGATGATCTCACCAGGCACAACAACTGATGAGGGAGACTTGGTCTTGCTGTTATACCTTGGAGCGAAGCGAGACCCAGGATTGGCTCGGAGCACAAGTGGAGTGGTCCTCCTGCCAATTCCTTTATACGCCTCGAAGAACTTGTCCTCAGAGCTAGGCGTCCCAGTGACAGGAAGCACGGGAATGACACCACCATCTCGTTTTCTCTGCAGCATGCAAACGATTCCGAGTAAGTCACTCCCGCTTATATTCTCTAATAACATGAGTAACTATGCATGCACACTTATCAGAGTACATACGCAACAAAAATCTCTCTTTACAAATGAGCATGAGTGGCGCTATATACATGGCGCCACCGAATTGGCCATAGTCGTCCAAGAATACGGCGCCACGACTTGTGGCGCCATTAACTTGCTCCTCACTCAAGGGGAACACACGACTAAAAGCCGAGGTCGTCCAAAACTCGTGGCGCCACTGACCTAACCACGTCCTATATATATATATATATATGACAGTTTCGAAAAAAAAAAAAACAAAAAAACCTAGGTCCCTTAAAACCCTAGTTTACCTTGTCGCTCTGCGTTGTAGTTCCGCTTGATGACATGGTGAGCAAGATCAAAATAAAAAAAAAAAAGGGGAGAGAGGTGGAGTAATCTAAAAAGAAAAAAAAAATTGCTCTGGGAAACATGTCTCTGTTTTTCCTTCTTTGTTGAAAATTTAACCTAAACATGTATGTATATATATACACGCATAATTATGGGAATCCTAATCCCAATAAAACTCTTGAAAAAGGGGGAGAGGAGGAGACCCAAGGCCCTCTCAAATCCCGCCGACCCTAGGGTCGGCGTGTTAAAAAAAAAAAGAAAAAAAAAAAGAGAAAAGAAAGAGCAAAGGGAAGGCGCGAAATTCAAGACGCCATGGTCATGGCGCCATGGACGCGTCCGCGCCACATCCCGTGGCGCCATGGCCACTTCTCTCATCTCCTCACCTACATGCACACACATTTCTAAAAAAAAAAAAAAAAAGCGAAGACTAAGACTCTTGAAGGTCGCCATCACCATCCGAGTGCTTAGTATGCAACATTACTGTTCCACACTAACCAGGGGACTTTCTGTAGATGGTGAAAAATGAGAGAGGGACAAGATTGTAAAAACACTCTCTAAATAGGCCTAACCTATAGGCAATTGCCTATTCAGGCACATCTCCATAGCTCAGAATGCAACCCGTTCTACGAGATGAATAAACTCTCTATGAGTTCTCTCTTATAACCCCCGGTGGAGAGGATGATATCATAGTGCAGTACTCATAATCTCACCAACACATTAAACCCATTAATCTGCTTCATGTCGACATCGTCTAGAATTCCTCGACATCAGAACCAGGTCACTATATGGTACATGGTGAAGAGTTAACAGAGACGCATCCTCACGGATTTTCTCTTTATACGACTCAACATTCGAGTCTTAATGAAAACCTCAGGAACATCGAAGTTCTAAGCCTGTCCAGAACTCCCTGAGAGGCATACAACATCCTAAACAGGCTTAAACATACCTCATCCCAAACTCAGGATGGTCTAACATACCATGGATAAACACGCCATGACTTCAAGTATGTTGTAGCGTAAACACGCACACCATAACCAAGGCATAGCCAGCACGCACCAGCTGCAACAAAGTCGACCTTGGCCAGATGCCAGAGTCATAGCGCCACATAGCATGGCACCACGAACCATGAGTCACCATGAGTTCACGAGAAACTAGCCTTGGCCAAAGGCCAAGGCCGTGGCGCCATAAACCATGGCGCCATGATAACAGTTTAGCGCTAAAGCGCTTTGAAGGTTGGCCCGTAGCCCCTTGGGCTATGGCGCCACAAGCTAATGGCGCTATGAACTCCTGGCCTTGGCCAAATAGCCAAGGCCACTCCTATGCTCGTGTCCTGGAGGAACCACACTCACGTTGGTCATGACAATTAGTCATACGACTCTACTCGGACTCAACTCAACACAACTACGCAATATCTGCGTATCACTCGAGACATCAAAATATCACACGGGGGGATAACTTTAGGGGTATTGGTCTGGCGGTCTACGACAGTTGAAAGAAACTGATAGAGATAGTGGACAGTTACGAGAAGATGGCGCGAGTGGACATGTTCTACACAACTCAGGCAGTTACGGAAACCAACCCATGTCCTCCACTCCTCCACTCTTCCACGACTTCCACCTTCTCTGTCGAGAGATCAGGGTGAGTTCAAAACTATAAATAAAGGCCTCCTCTATCTTCCAAGGCAAGAAGATCATCCAGAAACTTCCAGATATTCAGAACACCTGAATGAACCAGAGCCTCAGAAAAAAAACACGCCTGAGCAACCAACACACTTCTAGCCTTGGAGATTTCCAGTCACCTTCACGCCGGAAATCTTGAACTCTTACACCCAAAACACATCCTCAACCTGATCTCAAGTTTCTTCGCTGTTTCCCTCCCTAAATCAACCTCTATCCTCTCTGTGACCGAAGCAAGACGTGAACGGCCATTGACTTGGTTTAGGCTCGTCTTGTTCGACTTTGATCTCGAACACTACGAAAGTACCCAGAGACGGTGCATTGTTTTTCCAGGTAAAAACATTAGGGCATTGTCCGGTCAAACCCACTAGCGTTGGTATGTCAAGCTAGTTGCCAGTTTTAGGTGTCAAAACATAATCTTGATTTAGCCTACTAGAGTTTAGATTTCGGAATTGGGATATAGACAAAGTAGTAGATACCTTCATCGACAAAAGGTTAGCAGGAGTTATGACTTTTATGGAAATTCTTCTATTCTACTTATTTTATCTTTCGAAATAGTCGTCTACTTTAGTAGAGATACTAATATCGATTGAGATCGTGTTCTTGTTTACATAACCATGTGTTATATTGGTATTTGTTCCCACGAATACTAAGGTTACAAGAATGCATGACATAGATTCGATACCATCTTTCCATAGCAATGGTTTGCTTGCAAATCACTTGTTGGATATGGGTAAATCTAAAGGAGTACTCTTGAGCAAGAGTCCAGTGGATTATAGCTGAGGAAGTATAACACGTCTAAGTACTGGCCCAGCCCAGAACTTCCAACGGATCCAGTTAAACCCTAATTCTGAGTAACGGCGGTTCACGAACCGGTTCGTGAACAGTGACTCCGGATTTCACTCCTGAGTTCCAAAACATCAATTTGTACACGTATATGTACGGGAACCACAGATTCGATGTATTTGGTCGTAATTCAGAAGGACGGTTCACGAACCGTCCAAGGTGAATATTCTCTGGAATTTCACACGAGTTAAACTCTGACTCCTTTATCTCTTAGTTGGAATTGGTTGTCACGAAATATCTTTTGTGGTCCATATAACGAATCACAATGAGTCAATAAGATAAAGATTATCTCTAGTCTGTTGGATTTCTATCTTGAAGTGTTTTTGAGCTAACAAAACACTTGGCAGATAAATGTTTAATGAATTCATAGAGATAAATCTGTGTTTACTTGGTTTGCAAGTTAGGGTTTCCCAAACTTGTGGGACAAGTAACTAGTTACTTTATTCCTAAGCTACCTATCTTATTGAGTGCTATAAATAGAGGGTTTCAGGACGAAAAACCACAAGCATCAAGCATACGTGAAGTTTCTCTGTGGAATTGATCGTAAACTCTTTTCACTTAGGCGAATGCTTGTTGTGGTATAGTCATCCTCTATTAGGTAACGGTAATCTACAATGAGTAACATCATATGAGGGAGAGTTCTTAAATGAACTTGCGCTTAATAACAAATCTTTGTGGGGAGCGTGGATGTGGAATTTAGGAGATATATGTACCTATATCTCTACAACGATGAATTAACTTCGAGATCTTCGCTCTGATTTCTTAGTTATGTCATCTTAGCTTGGTTTGAAGACTTTAGTCTTCAATATCACTAAAGGATTGAAACCCGAGTCTTAACTAGTTTGAAATATTTTTGTGACAAATAGGGAGGAAATACATATGGTTTCTTCTTTTGTGGATCATATTCATAGGGGGAGAACACAGTATTGTTTTACTTATGTACTTTTCAAAGTATCAAGTAAGGGGGAGTAAAATTGGGCGTCATTGTAAAACTCGACAAAAAGAGGTATAAAGATTAAGGGGGAGCTTCATAACAAGTGAGTAGTATCTCTTTGAAGTGTATGTATACAAACTTTGAGATGATATGATTACTACTCTAAGCACAAACAACCCAATGTAGAATAACGGTTATCCACGCCAACTCGAACTTGTTTGAGTCTGTTAAGCGATTGTTGTGTTTTGTTGCGAATTTTTCAACAGGGACTTAATGAACACATGAAGACTCTATGGAGAAGTCGAAGAATTTAAGAAACCAAGTTACATCATGGACTAGAGTTTAATTCTTTTATATATTGAAATCCATATGTAAAATTGGTTTTGTCACTAAAATTGACAAAAAGGGAGATTGTTAGAGCATTGATTGGTCAAACCTAATATAATTGGTATGTCAAGCTGGTTGTCAAGTTTAGATGTCAAAAAATGTTTCTTGATTTAGTCTACTAAAGTTAGATTTCGGATACGGGAATTAGACTAAGTAGGTGAGACCTTGAAGACGATGACTAAAGCTTAATCACACAAACATCATTACATCTTCATCGACAAAAGGTTAGAAGGAGTTGTGATTTATGGACTCTTCGATTATACTTATTCTATCATTCGAAATATAGTCGACCACTTTAGTATTGATAACTTATTGAGAAGTATTCCTATCTACATGAAACAAGGTTGTGTTAGTATGCTTTACGAGTGTGCTAAGGTTATAGGATACTTATGAGAAAGATTCAATACACTTTCCATAACAATGGTTTGTTTGCAAATCAATGTAGGAGAATGGTGAATCTTAGAGTAACACTCTAGAGCGAGTATAAACGGGTTATGGCTCAAAGTAACACGAGAGCCCACGTACTATAGAGTTAAACCCTACTTGTGCACTGGCAGTTCGCAAATTTAGACTCAGAGTTTCTTCCTAAGGTCTAAAAGTGCATTTGGTACGTGAATTAGATCATAATCCAAGAGCTTCGGGATTTTAGCCTGAAGTTTAAGTATGGACGGTTCGCAAACCGTCCTGGCCACAAACTCCTGAATCTCATAAACAGATGAACTAGATCTTCAGTGCGAATATTCTATGCGGTTCATCGAACGTATCTCAATAGTTCAATTTTTTTTCTTCAGTTGTTCGATCTTGTGTGGAGACCATATCTTTAAAGTAGTTTTCCTCTACCAACTACTTGGTGATAAACTCTAATTGGTTCCAATGTGTAATTAAACTGTGATACTTTGTGTGCAAGTTAAGTAACGGGTTCGTTTACACGGTCACAACCTAACTTGTAGGACAAGAAATCTATTGTTTTCGCCGAAGAAACCGATCTTATTGAATGCTATAAATAGAGGACATCTAGAACGAAAACCACAAGCATCAAGCATTCGTAAGAAACCTCTGTGGAGTTCTGCAAAAACTTTTTACACTTCGGTGTAAGCTTGTTGTGGAGATTAGTCTTCTATAGATATAAATTCCTTCGTGGAATTGGCCTACAACTATAAAAAGAACTTCACTTGAGAGTTCTGAAACACAGGTAGATATTTGCCTTTGTGGTATTTATTAAGTAACCTGTAACCTTGGTGAATTATACTTGTTCTTGTCTATTCTATGATCCTTCTCTTCTACAACAAGGCCATTCAAGAACAGTTAATCAACTACCAGGTTGATAGAAGCAACGTACGGCTACACTGGGTGTTGTAAGACCTAGTTAGCTTCAATTGTGTAAGTATTCGTTTTCCAACTATTTTCACAATTGAGGTAGAGACAAGTTAGGAATTATTTACTTGATTTACGTGCCAGCCACAACTTGTACAAGAGATTTTCGTATGACCCTTATAATATCTAAAGGAAGTCGCTTTCAAGTGTTAATCTGTTGGAAGACAGATAGGACACTGATATGCTCCGTTGAAAAGCGGATCGAGTTCCAAAAGCCTTTACCAATGACTAGAAATTCGTCTACGAGATAGATCAGAAAAATAAAATCAATCATTGATCAAGATTTAATGAAAACTCCGTAAGGTTGCATATTTGCATTTGTACGACCTATAAGTTCCACAAAGAATATGATCTAGACTTAGGGTTAAGATTTTTACTTTGTGACGTAAATCAACCAGGCATCTCTATAAGTTTTGATGAGAGTAAACCCTAATTGAAGATTCTTTTGTTGTAGGATGTCCTCTATTAATAGTGATCATTCAAGATCGATTTGCTTAAAGGTCAAGCAACCATAACTTGGGGCACAAACAAGTTTGTGCATGCGAAGTCCAATAGTATGCTTTGGTCCAAGTAACTTTTTATCTGGCGCAGGTCTAATTGAAGCCGGCAGCATGCAAAATTTTATTGATTATAAAGAAGGAAAACTTACCAAAGAATAAACATTGATTGGCTGTGCACATGGTCCGCGAACTCAATTAGCATTGAAAATTATGAACTTTCACACATAGTTCCCAAACTGGTTCGCAAACTCTTGTACGCTTTAGAGTTCAGGAAATTCCATCCAAGACACCATTCATGGATCATATAATTATAGTTTACGAATTACATTTTGGCGCTCGAGATCTTCGTACATAAAAAGGTTGTCGAACACGCTACCATTAATTTTTGCCAAGAGCTTAAAACTGCTCTCACTTGAGTCCTACATCAAATTCGCAGCAAGACAAGCTTATGTATTTGTAAATAAGATAATTGTAATTAGGTTAATCTTGCAAATATGATCCTTCTTTTGTAGATCGACAATACTAAATTTTTACTGAGTTCAGGATGATAAACCAGTAGAATGCATATGATTCCAAAGGAAAAATCCTTACAAAGCTTTTGACGATGACGTATTTAATGATTTCTTCGCGAAAGATCCGAACCTGAATCTTCAAGGCCGTTCGACTAAACTACCTAATCAGATCAGTGATCATAGTCCGAATCTGACTTTTGTAAACTTAATCAAGAATTGTGTTTTGACATCTAAACATGACAACCGACTTGACATACCAACACTATTGTGTTCAACCGAGCAATGCTCAAACAAGATTTCCAACTTCTTAGCTGCTTGATTAACTCTTTGGACGCCACAGGTTGTAAGTTTAATGAAAAAGTATCTCCATCCATACCAGGAAAACTGGCAGTGTAATAGCTGGCGATTTATTTTGGGGGAAAAATAGCAAGTGATTATCTTCATTTACTGACGAGTTATATAATATTCACAAATTTGATTGAACTTGGACTCCTCTGTGTCTTAACATACTCCCCTTTTAGTCTTTACACAAATATTACGACCACAAATAATTATCTTTAATCGTTTTAAAACCCAAATCAATAGGGACTAGCCTAGTTGGTCAGGAGCATGACTCTCACATTTGAGGTCGAAGAATCGAGTCTCCGCTCCAGAGTTTGGAGATCTCATAAAAAATCTTTTATGTATCAAGAAAATTCATTATAAAACCTACAATATGAAGTTCGTTATTTCTGAGTGTTGTATAAGCCTAACTGCTTATTTTTTCCCTTTTTTTTTGTTGTGCTAAGTTTAACTTATTCTTATATATTTATTCAGTCTTTACTGCGATCTAGGTAGATATATTTACCTCTAAAGGCAAAGCAATACGGTACATATAGGTTATAGCTTTGCTTATTAGAGCAAAGGCTATGAGATGCGAAAACACCTTAACTTGCCCATTTTGAGCCATTATGGAACTATCAAACACCAAAAACGAATAAGCATTTGAACATTATGGATCAAGAAGAACCGCGCGGTTCTATCTGCCCTGTACGGACGTGCCTAATCCGTCAATACCAGTTTGCTCCGCCAGGCGGACCAGCCTGCCTCGTTCGACTTTTCTCTGATCCTGCAACGACTACTTTAAATCCAACGGTCATATCTTCATCCCCTATAAATACCCATCAATTTCTCATTACAAACTCACACTTTCATCCATAATCAACATCAAACTCCTTCTATATGGCTCGTCGCATTCATGGTCCTAAGTATACTGTTGAAGAAGATGAAGCGCTTTGTTGGTCAGTCGTACATGTCACACACGATCCAATAACCAGTCGGGATGTCTCGAAAATTATTTTTTTTTGGCAAAAGATCTTTCAAATGTTCGTAGCACAAACCGTAAACAAAAATGGGCGTAATAGTCATGGGTTGTCAGAACGTTTTAATGCACTTAGCAGATCAATAGGCGAATTTGTAGCTTTAATAATGAGAACCAACCGAGAGAGATTGGACGGTGAAACTGATGAGAAAGTGGTAAGAAAATATTCGATGCTTGATTTAATAATTTATTCAATCTTGAGTGAGTTACTGTTTTTTAAATTGCAGGTCCAAAGAACTCTATTATTATGGCAAACATCCCATAATGGCAAACCTTTGCATTTCAAAAGTTGTTCCAACATCCTTACAAACCTTCCTAACCCCTGGATGATGGGCTAATGGATTAGTATGCTCCGGTTGAACGAATATATTGATTAGTAACTTTAATTAGTTTGTCTTTAAGTAATATTAGTTGAAGCCGTAAAACCGAATAAAACTAATGTACTTCGCTTTAAAACTAAATAAAACAACTCTTTAATTAAAATTTAAAAGTTTACATTAAAATAGTTTTATGCTGACTATATATATTTCCCAACTACTCGTTTGGGCCAATTCGTGTCATACATGCATGCCCCTTGTAACATACCTTTGTATGTTCTACCACCTTGGTGAGATCCTTGACCTTGTAGGTATCCATAACCTTGGTATGTTTGTCCATCTTGGTGAGGTCGTTCACCTTGCTGTAACCTCCTTTGTGAGATCCTTCACCTTGCTGAGTTCTTAAGCGTTCAATATATTCTTGGGTCTCAAACTCTATGTTTGAGTGATAACTTTGCTGAGATCCTTGCTGATAACCTCCTGGTGGTATATCCACGCAATACCTTGTTGAGGAGTTCAACTATGGTGAAGAGTGAATGTCATGTTCTCGACTCTAACACGATTGAGCTCAACTTGGTAGACTTCCAAAGTTAGCAAATGTCTTAATTCAGTTTGATTCATTTGTTCTACCAATGCGTCAATGGGAGCTGTAGGCCGATCCGTACCTTCTGAGACAATTAAAATCATATGAGGTCACCAGTGGAAGTAAAAGTTTGTATCTCCCAACTGAATTGTGGCAAACCATACTCCATTGATGAATAAAAAGCTTCCGCGTAGCCGTCGAACGACTGAGTTTGGTCCATTTGAAATTGTAGAGATTTTTAGAAGTGGAAGAATGGTGTGTTTGAGGTGTGAAAAATGAGTTTGGGTTGGGTGATACTTTTTTTTTTTTATCGTTTGAAATTACAGTCGTTGAACGGTTGATTCTGGTCTGCCAGGATCATCCTGATCAATTCTGCGGTACTCTCTGGTCATGACGCCCTTCTTCGCTCCGGGCGTATCAGCTTGGCCCATGAATTGCCTATTACCATAGTAGAAAATCCAGTTTGCCCATCACATGGCCTGTCAAATTAGCAAATTTGCTACTCACCGTAGCCTTTGCTCCTAGTATTTACCGCTGTAAATTTCTGGCAATTTTGACTTCTAAAGAGTAAACTACTGTATCTGTTTTTACAAGAAGCACTTCCGCGTCAAAATTCATTTCTGCCTTTCTTAATATATCGGCGTAGGGTTTAACAGAGGGTTAAGCTCCAGCGATGAGAAATTAGGGCAGATATGTTGCTTTTTCTGTGAATACATTCCTTGGATCAATCCATACACGCGCGAGCTTTTGCATCTCAGTCTAGGGTTTATTCGCCGTTTCGCGATCCTCATTTCGATTTGAAGATTTGATAAGCGCCATTACACAATGTCTGAAGAACCAAAATCAAAGCACAAAAATTTTAGTAGTAACTATGAGAGGAATTCTTCTAACAAAGGATTTGAAGGGTTCGATAATCCTAAAAGGAAGAAACAAAACAGTAAAAACGAGAGAAATTCTTCTCATTCTAATGCTCAAGTGAACAGTGATAGTGACAAGAAGTATTCTAGGTTAAATTCCAGAGATACAGGTCCACGAAATACTTATAATTCTGATGCTGAAGTGATCAGGGATAGTGAAAAGAAGTATTCTAGGTCAAATTCTAGAGATTCAGGTCCAAGGCCTCTTTTTAACAAGGAGAAAGGGTATAAAAGAGAGTTTACTGAAAAGTTCATGGCAACTGAAAAATCTGGGATTAATTCAAAGAGAGTGTATGGTGACAGAGGAGATTACAATAATGCTCAAGTGAACGGTGATAGTGAAAAGAAGTTTTCTAGGTCAAATTCCAGAGATACAAGTCCAAGAAATACTTTTCATTCTAATGCTGAAGTGATCAGGAATGTTGAAAAGAAGCATTCTAGGTCAAATTCTAGAGATTCAGGTCCAAGGCCTCTTTTTAACAAGGAGAAAGGGTATAGAAGAGAGTTTACTGAAAAGTTAACAAGACTCGATACTGAAATATTTGGGTTGCGTTCAAAGAGAGTGTATGGTGATAGAGGAGATTACAATGAGGAAGGTTATAGGAACAAATCATTTACGCCGAGAAAAGGCTGGAAAAAACATAACGATGATGAAATCTCTGATAGGAAAAAGTTGTATGATAAGAAGAACAGTGATAGAGAAGAATTTGGGCAGGGTAGTGGTAATACAAGGAGAGACGGAAATGTGTATTCAAAATTTGGTGGTAGAAGTTCTCCTGGTAGAGTGGAAGGTCGAGTTAGAAATGAGGAGGGTTTGGATAATAGTAGGAAGAGAAAGTTTAGATCTTCAAGGGGTGATGTTGGAAGTGAGAATTCGAGTTCTGGTGGGAAACGTTCGAGCCATAGAGTTGAAGCTAAATTTAGAAATGATGATGTGAATGATAATAGATTGAGGCCAAGAGAGAAGCCAACATTTAAAAGGGTAGGTACCAGAGCTGAAGGTGGGAAAGATGGGTTTAAGAATAAAAATCCAAGTAAAAAATCTGGCTCGACTGAGCAAGTGACTGAGAAGTATAGTGATAAGCGACAAGCTGAGGCTGCTGAGGTTCTTAAAATGGCTGCAAAGAGATTATCACGATACAATAAAGATAAAGAGAATGCGGCTGAGGCGAGGGATGGGAAGCCAAAGAAGAAAAAGATGGGCATCCATCCACTTGATATCTCGAATAAACGTACCGTTGACGACGTTTCTGCTGATGGTTAGCTCTCTCCTCTATATTAGTAGTTTCCATGTGGTTATTGGCATTTTTTGTGCTTATAGAGCCTCATAGGTGTGTTTATGTTGTCATTTAGAGATACGTTTGTGTGTTTTATGTTCGGGATATGGACATGCTTAGGCAGCTGCTGATGGTTAGCTCTGTCCTCTATATTAGTAGTTTCCATGTGGTTATTGGCATTTTTTGTGCTTATAGAGCCTCATAGGTGTGTTTATGTTGTCATTTGGAGATACGTTTGTGTGTTTTATGTTCGGGATATGGACATGCTTAGGCAGCTGCTGTAGTCCATGAAATCAGACCAGATTTGTAGAATTTTTAAACTTCGAACATCCCAAATTCATTAGGTTAGGTTTTTTTTTTTTCCAGCTACATTACATGCTTTGTACATAGTTTGGACTATCGAAACAGTACATATAGTTTCTCTCTAAACATGCGTTTATCTAAGTTCAGACTGGGTTGTATGTTCTACCATTTAAATACAACATATTGCCTGCTAACTCCTGTCATACTTCCTGCCCTCCTTCACTTTCTTTCCAGGTGATACAGTGGAGAAGAAAGTGGATGTACAAAAAGATGTTGAAGTATCACAAAATGCACAGTTCCGTGCAATACAACCCAGCCCCTCCATCCTTAAATTTGTGGAAGATAACGTAATTTAGCTTAGCACGGCCTTTGAGCATCTCCAGCTTCCTTTACTATATGTCTTTCATGATATGATACTACCATTCCAATAATGTTCTTAAACCTGTTGACAGTTCTTGGGCCGTAGAAGGATGATTGAATTTCAGAGAGCAGGATACAACATTGATCTCCCTGCTCCTCTAGATAATGTGCCATTTTCTACAAGTACTGAAAGAGAACGAATTGAAGAATCTGTAAGTTTAAGTTTCATTTGGGCTGAGGACTTCTTTCATTCTTTTATTTTTTTGATTAAGTAAGGTAGGAGTTATTGATGGCGTAAGATTGCATTTTGTGTTGAGTGTTTTGTTCTTGCATCTTGGGATAATGTTGCATAACTCAATCGTCGACATGCTAGGTTTGGAGTGCTAAGCATCCCAAGGATAATCACCAGCCTTCACATTTTGAACAATTTTTTTTTGTTTTGTTTTGGTTCTGTTTGCATGGATTAGAGCCTGCGAATATCAGAGATTCGGAATACATGTGTAACTTACTGAATATCATTTCAACTTGCCTGGAAGCTATTTATAAGCTGCTAACTCGTTCCCTTTGTTCCTATCAAGTCAAAATATCTTCGTATATCTCTCTAAATTTTCCAGGTTTGAAGTTCTCATACCAATTTTTTCCTTAGTTTCTTATTGCTCCTTCACCAGTGCACCCTGGCATCAAAAGCTTGCCAACTTTTTAACCTCGTGGTCCCTGTTAAATACTAAACACAACTTTCCTTCACTTAGTGCTCCACGTGCATTACTGTCCAATTTGTAAGCAAATGATAACATGACAACTCCTCTAGATAACGCTGTATGGTGTTAATTTTTCCATTTCATAGGGTTTTCCCCCTTTTCTTTTACTAACAAACTTCTAAATAGAGCTAGTTTGTAGATGTATCTTTGATTTGTTAAGTTAATCTTCAACTTCAAAACTTCCTTTTACGGGAAGAGATATGACGGGGTTTTCATGTCTTCATTTATCCTTTCTGTTGTTTACTGTCACATTACTAACCATCTCACAGGCATTTAGGAATAAATTGGAATTCTTTGCTGCTGCAAAGGTGTCTTCTTCATTTCCGCCAGTTGACCTCCCAGAGATTGCATTTGCTGGTAAATTCTTCATTGATATCTTCCTGATTGATTTTGTCACTGGCTGTTCTTTTATCTGTCATTACTGTCTCTGACGACAAATTGTTGTCCTTGAGTTTTTGCTTACCATAATAATAAGCAATTTATGCATCCAGAGAATTTTTGTAAAATTAGCTGGTGCTTTTTCAAATGGAACTTTGAAGCAACTTTTCATCGTTTTATTCCTGCTATGAATGAGCAGAGGTTTGTTTAAAATCAAATGATTTATACGTGTACAAGATACTTCGATGCTAGATCAACGCTCAGATCATGCCATGAACGTCATGGCTGGTTCCATTCCGAACTGGAACTTAAAAGTTGAGACAAACCAAAATGTCACTTTCTCCTATACCGGTTTTGTTGAGGCAGGATAGCCTCATGAACGTTTAGATTGATTGTGGGACTGTTCACTTCGCTGAGTTACTTCCTAAAATTTTCTCCATCTTCCACATCTGTTATGATGAAGACAGAAATTTAATGTATGTATCTGGATAACGTAGGAAGGTCAAATGTTGGGAAATCGTCATTACTTAACGCGCTAACAAGACAGTGGGGAGTGGTGCGAACATCTGATAAGCCTGGGCTTACCCAGGTACACTCTTTCTCAGGTTCCGATGTTACACACATAAAATCTGAATTTCAATTGTTGTTTTACCTGCATCTTAACGGTACTTCTGCAGACAATCAACTTCTTCAACCTCGGAAAAAAGCTGTCGTTGGTTGATTTACCGGGATATGGTTTTGCATATGCAAAAGAAGAAGTTAAGGATGCATGGGAGGAGCTTGTGAGTATTCTTGAAGCGGGTTGCAAATTTATTTGTATGAAGTTTTATGTTCATCCATAAACGCACGCGCATGTTATGATTGCTAAAACGATAAATACATTCTTTCCCCTTTCGCAGGTTCAGGAGTATGTATCTACACGGGTTGGTCTGAAGCGCGTATGCCTTCTTATCGATACTAAATGGGGTATGAAGCCAAGGGATCATGAGCTTATTGATTTGATGGAAAGGTACAGCTATACATTTTGTCTAATAGCAATAACAACGGTGAAATTTAGAAATCCTTTTTCCTTCTTTCCCCCAAGGCCCCTAAGATTAAACCGGTTCTGCTGAATAAAAAAAGGTGGTGCAGTTTCACCTATTCTATTCCTACCTGAAAAACTATCCCATGATATAGAGGAAATTGGCTGATGCTATGTGATTTTTTTTGGAACAGAGATCTTTTCTCGTTTCTCTTACAGATTGGAGAATAACATCCCACTCATGTAGAGGAACTTGGTTGATGTTCCTTAATCACACAGCCGTACATGTGTATTCCCTAGCTAGGACACTCCATCTGGCATGATTTAGCATATACGACAATAAATTTTGGGTTAAAATGGATCAAGCAACACTGCAACATATTACTAGCTGAAGTGTTCAAAGTTCAGGCACTAGAATGGGAAACAAGTCTTGCTGATTTGGTTTTGTTCTCTTTCCGCAGATCGGAAACAAACTACCAAATTGTACTGACCAAGACTGATTTGGTTTTCCCAGTTGATGTAGCACGTCGTGCCATGCAAATTGAGAATGTGAGTTCACTGTTCGAAATGTCTGTTGTTTTATTAGTGATTTTTTAAATAAATTAAGGGGTTAACATGCTCCTCCAATAACCAATGACCTTATCAAGTATTTCTTTCTTTCTTTGTGATAGACTCTCAAGGCAAACAAGTCGCTGGTTCAACCTGTGGTATGAGTTCCTATGCTTTTATGTTTTACTTCCATCAATTATTGAACGTTCTTAAACATAAAGAAAAGCTAATTCTGATTTTCTTATGATTTTTATTTGAAGATGATGGTAAGTTCCCAGACTGGGGCTGGAATGCGATGCTTAAGAACTGTTCTTTCTAAGCTCAGCCGGTTGCCTAAGCTATAAAACGTTTGAGAGACGTACATTTTCTGTTGTCTGATACACCTACGTCGGGTTATAAATGCTTGGTCAAGTGATCGCCCCTGGCTAGGTTCATTTGTTCACTCGTCTTAATTGAGACGTATTAATAAAATTAAACAGTCTCCATTTCTCATTATTTTGAGAAGGTTTTTAGTAGTTCGGGAGTTTGAAGTTAATGCCTTGAGAAGGTCCATAATCGACTCGTCAAGAGAAGAGAAGACCCAATTCTATCACTATGAAGTTCGTTCATGCCCAATAGTCTGCCCTTATTTGATTGCATACAGTTGGGCCGCTAGACGTGATTAGCAGACTCCTGCCTCAAGGTTTCGACTTGAGAGCCCATTATTAATGAGTGGGATGAATCCTCCATAACAGTCCACCTTGGTTCTTTAAAATTTGGATAGAATATAGAATATGTCGTATAGTGGTGAACTGGTGGTGGATTGGTTAGGGAGGGAAAACGTGGTAGGTTAATAGTTGAAATCCAAATCACCTACCACAATACAGCCACTAATCACGATAGCATTTTTGATTTTGTTTGCATCTTTTGGTTGATATTGACTTTGTACTTGCACAAGGGTATGCACAAGTGATGTAAAAGTCTTACAATGCAACTATAAGAGACAACTAAGATAACATCACCCACTGAACAAGGACTGAGTCAAGTTGCCTTTCTCGTTTCATTTTAGCCAAACATTGGTATACCAGTTGGGAGTGACACATGAAAAGCAAGTGCCCATTGAAAACTTTTCAATGTTGATAGAAAAAAACATTGGTATAGCAGTTGGGAGTGACACTTGAAAAGCAAGGGCCCGTGGAAAACTTTTCAATTTTGATCAAAGAAAAAAGAGAGGAAAGCATGCAGTTTTGTGCTTCATGCCCATAGATTTTGGATTCTGGTTAGGCTTAGTCTAATGGGAGTTCAACTTCCCTTAAAAAATAGCATGACACATCAGCAAATTCCCAAACCAAGTCTAATGGGAAGTGCTAGACACATCAGCTAAATTCTACTTCGGCGCTGAATAATATAGCGTTTGGGCGCTACATGATAAAGCGCCAGATAATCTCAGCCATCAGATCTGGAAGATATGTTATTAGCCATCAGATCTAGTGAGAATATTCGTTTGGGCGCTATATCATTGAGCGCGAGTTCACTTTTTGGGCGCTACATCATTGAGCGCCGAAGTAGCATTTCAACTTGAAGTTGAAGTGGGGGGAAATAGGGGTTTAGGCGACGCTTTTAAGGGAAGTTGAATCCCCATTAGACTTAGCCTTACAAGGGATTTTGGTTACGAGAGATTCTGGTTACTTATGTGAATCGTTGTGTCACGTCCTGTATGTTGGTTATGTGTTTGTCCTGTAACTTCTAGGGCTATCCCTGGTAGGGGTGAGCAACGGATGCACGGATGCGGATTAGGGGTCATCCGCACCCAATCCGTCAAATGGTGCGGATTAGGAATTGGAACCGTGTCCGCACCCATCACCCGCGGATTTGTGATCCGCGGATTTGCGGATTTTGCGGATTGGGTGCGGATTATCCGCGGTTTTCAGAGAAAAAAAATAAATATGCATCAAAACTCTTAGTTATGTTTCTGTATTTGGATCTTCTCCACAGCCATATCTCAATACAAAAAATTCAGAACAAAATTACAGATTTCAGCTCAAATCCTCAATGCAGGCCTTAAAATCAAGAGAACCAGACTCGGTTAAGTAACATGTGATTGCAAATACACTTATAGCTCTAATAGAAGCCACCACCACCACCCATATCAACACAACCGGCAGCCACATCGACACCACCACCCATATCAACACAACCAGCAGCCATATCAACACCACCATCACCCATATCAACACAACCAGCAGCCAAATCAACACCACCACCAACACAATCAGTAGCCATATCAATCAGTAACTATTAATGGTCCAAGAGCTGCAGCAAAACGAGCCAGGCTTCTTGCATAAGAATGGTCTTCATGAAGAACAACCTGATTCAAAAAATTGAAACAGGATAAGTAATCTCCAAAGCTGCAGGAGCAAAACTCAGTTTTTGTTACATACATCAACTAGTTGTTTGGTTTCGCCCTTGAAAGGTGTAAAGATTGATTCAGTATGAACTACTGGTTCACTGGAGATGGTGTACGTTTTCCGCCGGTTCTCATCTATCACCACAATCCTTTTCCCAAGTTTAGTTGGGGCATCCTTCTCTGTAGAAGAAAGGAAAGGGACAAAACATAATTAGTTTCATTTTAATCAGAGAAATTCAGACTTCACAATTTCTGCACCACCCATGAAATCGTCCTGCAAGTCCTTCAAACAGATCTCAAGATGGAGTTCTCCAGCACCTGAAATTATATTTTGTTAGATCTAATCGATTATCACATGAGCGAAAACATGCCAAGCAAAAGAAGGGATGACGCACCCGCAATGATGTATCAATGGAACTTTCTTCTCCTTCATCTTCTTCTTCTTTTTCCCTCTTCTCAGAAATCAACAATGGAGAAAACCCATCCATCATTGAAACCAATCATGAATTATCCACCGCTGATTCAATCCCCAATGACCCAAAATCAGATTTCTCTCTCGATCTCTCATTATTATCTTTTGATTTCTCCGTAATCGAGTTTGGTAATATGATTGTTGAAATTGATTATGATTTGAATGTATTAGGTGGAGTTTTGATTTGTATGTATCAAGGAATTGATATGAATCGTTATGTTTTCATGTAGTTGTGGAGATAAATGTTTAGCTGTGTATGGATTGATTTTTGTGAAATTTTGATTTAATGAAGATAAAAGAGATGATGAGGCGCTGATAGATCTACCAAGAGTGGAGTGATGCAGTACGCAGAGAAAGAAGAAGAGAAGAAAGAAAAATGGACTTATCTATCCCTAGGGTTTTCTGATTTTTCTATATATATGGGTAGTTTCCATAACTATCCCTAGGGTTTCAACTTATCTACTATAATACCTGCGGATTTGCGGATAATCCGCGGATTTAAAATTTCACCCGCGTCCGGTCCGCCAAATGGTGCGGATTGAGAAATGGATCCGTGTCCGGCCCAATTATTCCGCGGTTTGGGTTTCACCCGCGTTTTGCGGGGCGGTTGCGGGCCGGATTTGCGGATCCGGACATTTTGCTCACCCCTAATCCCTGGTTTATTTATTAAAAAAAAAGTGCTTCATGCCAGCACTT
>JAJJMA010220564.1:0-21710 GCA_023529015.1 Papaver nudicaule | reverse complement strand
GTAAATGTCGCAATGCAGTGTCGCAGTCAGGCCCTTTTCCACTAGTGTGGATTTTCTAGCGACTTGGATTTCAAAGCGAATATTGTTTCGTGTGCCAACCTGATATACTAAATCTAGAGGAATCAAGTTGTTAGTTTTGGATTGCTATTATTGTTTACTTTGAATATTTGTATGTTTAGAATTGTTGATTCGATTATTATAAAGACTTGATTGGATCCGGAACAAACAAGGAGTTCTCGATTGTTATTGATAACGTAATAACCTTGTTTATTGTCAAGGAGATTTTTATAAGCATAAGAACCTTGATTTCTGGGTAAAAACGTTTTATCGATATTGATATTGTGTTTATGCTGATAGATTAGTCATACAGTTTCTCCTTCGTCTGTATTGATTAAAAGTCCTAGAAGGAAAACTCATGGTCGTCTGATTGGAGGTCACACTACGCCACAGGGACCGGTTTACAACGGATATAGACGTTGCGCCAAATAAAAGCAACGTCTATTAGCGTTGCGAAAACGGCGTTACAAATTTTTTGGTAACGTCTAATAACGTTGCTTTAATTATTTAAAGCAACGGAAGTTACGTTGCTTCTTCCGTTGCTCTTTTTTATTTAAAGCAACGTTAGTAACGTTGCTCTTTTTATTTAAAGCAACGTTTTTTTATAAATGAAGCAACGTAAGTGACGTCACCACACGTCACCACTTCCGTTGCACTTTTTGTTATAAGCAACGTAAGTGACGCCACCACACGTCACCACTTCCGTTGCCCTTTTATTTAGAGCAACGTTTTAGATAAATGAAGCAACGCCTATAAACGTTGCAGATTTTTTAATTAAAATTAAAAAAAATAAAATTACAAAATAAATAAATTCTGTATTTGAATTAAAAAAAAATGTATTACAAAATCTATACAAAATACGTATTATAAATCTTGTATTTATAGTTTCCGTATTTCAGTATTACATTTACAAACGATCCTTACAACATCTTCCAACGTCCGAACCTAGTTTGAGCCGTAGGTGACAAACCCGAAACCCCTTGACCTTCCTGTCTCTGTCATACACAACTCTAGCCTCCAAAATAATAAAATGAGAGGGAGCTTACATAGACATTGAATTGTTGTGCTTCAGCTTGAACTTCCTCAACAAATGACATAGTAACAAATCCAAACCCTCTGCTTTTTCCAGTTAGCTTGTCATAGATTACCTGGTAATAAAAATTCATTCAAGATATGATGAGATTACATCATCAAGTTGCAGTACATGATTCAGTGGATTTTAAAACAAGAAGATTTTTAGAAATAAATTATTGAGCGAAATAAAATTAAATAAGAACACCAGAAATCCTTAGGATCCCAAAACAACAAATTCTAAGAACTCACTCAAGCATATATGTTTCCACAGCCACAGGGCCCTGTATGTTGAATCCAGTAATTGACCATTGATCTTCTCTTGTGTGTTAGACCAAAGAGGGTCGCTAACTACAAGTTTTATAAACAGTTAGTAACATTTGAAGGACATAATAAAAGGATAACAAAGATTAACCGATATTTCACTAAATCAAAAGGTGATCTGAGAACCATCCTGCCACTCCAACATGTTGGAATCAATAAGCATGATGTCAACAAGTTCTAAATATCGACGAGTGGTTGTAACCCGACATGTTGGAATCGATAAGCATGATGTCAACAAGTTCTAAATATCGATGAGTGGTTGTAACCCGCATTGTGTCAATCTAGGAAAATACTTGCTGTTGGTCTTGGGGAATACCTTCTTTGTCTTGGATTTTCGCTTTCATGTTGTCAATGGTATCAGAGCTTTCAACCTCCAGAGTGATGGTCTTGCCAGTTAAAGTTTTAACAAAAATCTGCATACCACCACGAAGAGGTAAGACAAGATGCAGTGTAGATTCATTCTGGATGTTATAGTCAGCAAGAGTTCTGCCGTCTTCAAGCTGCTTACCTGCAAAGATCAATCTCTACTGCATGTTGAATTGAAAAGATCGATTCCTGCAGCAACACCCTGTAGGATCTCCTCTGCAGAAAGTAAAACATCATATCTTCTTCATATAAAGAAGATGTTATAATAACGAAGAAAATATTACTGTCCGGATGTAAAGCTGGGACTTTTCGGCATAATATGGGAAGACATACTCCTAATGCGCTTGCAAAGAGAATGACAACAATGGATACAATATATGCCTGTTTTTACAGAGAAAAAGAGGATGCATACCTCAGCTACAAGCTCATCTCTGGTCACAGGTGATTGTAATTCATATACTGGCGTTCCTGACCCTTTGTTTACCCGAATTTGCCTCCTCAGCTCCTATAAAAATGACATGACTCTGGTTATGCCAAATCAGAATATCTACATAAACATCATATCTGCTTCATATAAAGAAGATGTTATAATAAAGGAAGACAGAAGCATCTGGAGTTCTTTCATCAGGTGGAAAAGAAAGCAAGCCAACAAGACTGGATTAGAGAACTAGCTTTAAGAAATCTATTATGCTTATCCATTCTTCAATCAACGAGTAGGGTCACTAGGCCAGCGAAATACGACCTATACATTGAAGGTCTGAAAGGAGAGCTCCTCTGGTTTTGATGGACCATACTCCTTGTCTGCCCAGATTTTGGTTTGCGAGTTTTCATCAAGAAACAGTTCAACAACACCAAGCTGAAAACTTTCTAACTTAGCCTGAAAACTTACCAAGCCTTTACCTAACTTTAAGAACTAAGCTTACGGTTCGCGTCATTGTCTCCCAGGGAATATTAAGTAAGCAATGACCATGACAAATAAAGCAATCACTGCATACCTGGAAAGGTAGTAGCTTATTAAGATTAAATTCTATCTGCATAATGTAACAGCTTATTAAGCTCCAGCCTACACTAAACAATGGCAGAACACACCTACTTAGTTCGTTTAACTGTGGGTCGTTATTTGATAAACCATCTTATTGAAAACTAATTAAAGCACTGCTGGAATTGGCATACAAATCTCGAACCCGCAGGCAGACACTATGGCATACAAATCTCGAACCCGCAGGAAGACACTACGAATGAGACATGATGCAGTTAGTAAGTTATGATCAATGAAAAGTTTCACTCATGATAACCCAACCTTGTGCAGAATTGCATTTTATCGCTTGGCTTCTTTTCCTCTTTTCAGCAAAAGACCATTCCCACTACGAATTGCCAATGAAAGATTATATTCAGTAGCATAAAGTACCAAGCGTACTAGTGAATCTTAACAAAAAGTGAACTTTAAACACATGCAAGAACTAAATAAGAAGAATACCCAATAGGAATATCATGAGCTTGCAGTAAAATACTTGTAGACAGGGACTCACGAGCCTATAGTAAAACAAGACAAACAGATTAGATAGGATGAAAACCTGTTCGAAATGGCTTGAAACTTTAAGTGTCAACCACAATTTGTAGACGAACCATGTTATATAAAATTTATAAGAAAAAAAATCAATTAGTTAAACCAATACTGACTATTTTATCTATGTCAGGGTAGGCAGATCAATGTGAATTTGAGAGGCGTGCAAATTAAGTGATCAACGACCAGATAGTACTGCAATATTTTTCATTGTGCGACGTATCTACCTCTTCCAGTTCAGATATCTAAAGTCAAATATTAAGATTCATATAAGATATCATTGAGAATACTTTTGTCATAGTTCAGTGCCTTACCTCAAGCTAATGACCAAGAAAATGGTGTCTCCTTTCTTTACTGCCTGCACAAAATCATATCTTAGCTTAGAACCTTAGAACAAATACAACGACATAAAAGACAAAAACTGAAGGGAACACCAACGAAATCTAAACATGTGAAAACCATTCCTAAGATCTCCTTTGCTAATCCATAATAAATTGATTGGCAAGAGTTCTGAAGTTGTCTCTTTGTCTTCATCCAGTCAAAACAAGAGTGCAATCGATCTTTCAGACAACCAGATCCACAAACCTAGCTAGATTTAGGTCAAGTAAATTCCCTTACCTTCATTGGTACTCATTGTTGGTTCCCCATTAGAGATATCCCCATATCTGGATTCAGATTCACACGAAACCCATCTCAAATCAACCACAATCAACATAATATCCAACACACATTTCCGAAATTCACAAATCCTCAATATCAAAACTAAAATTAACCCTAGATAATAAAAACAACCAGATCTGATAATAAACCGAAACTCAACATAAAATTGTATAAAAAACAAAACCATTCTTTAAATATCCATGAAATCCAACGAAAATCAAAATCAGTTTTCGTAACCCTAGAAAATCGAATGAGTAAAGAGGTTAAAGATTTACATAACCAAATTCATATAACCAAATCGAATGAGTTAATTAAAAACCAGATTCATATAACCAAACCCTACTTAAATTCTTACGAAATCAACAGATCTACTCAAATCTACTAAAGACCTCGAAAAACCCTCAAACCCAAACTCGATATTTTTAACCCAAACCCATCTGATGCGATTTGAAGAAATCTAATCAGATTTAGAACGCGCATTGGAATCAGAACCCCAATTTCAAATCAGAAAAACCTAACCCTAATTTGTAGTTTCTGTGTATTGGAGATGGTGGTGGTGGTAGTCGAAAGGGGGAAGAAGAAAGTCTGTGTATTTGAGGAAGTAACTGAGTAAGGAAGAAGAAGATGAGAAATGGTCTTTGTGTACTTAAGAAAACGAGTGAGGAAGAAGGAGAATTTTTTTTTTGAGTCGAAGGAAAAGAAAATGAGAAAAAGAAAGTTAGACGGAGAAAATCTATATAAATGTAAAAAATGTAATTTCCGGTAAAAAGACATATAAGCCCTTGAAGGCGCAACGTTACTGGCAACGTTAATAACGTTGCTTAATTAATTTTTAATAATTCCTATTTGGAGCAACGTTAAAAAAAATTGCGCAACGTTATTTGACGTTGCCACGTGGGCAACGGCTATTAACGTTGCAGATGCGAAAAAAAAAAACGTTGGGAATCAGGCCATGTGGCGTAGTGTCAGGTAGCAATAGTCTTCACGACGGACTGTTGAGTAACTCGTAGAAGATAGTAAAGTACATATATTTTTAAGGAATTATAAGTGCGTGATCACTATGTGATTGACGGCACATGAATACTGAAATGAAGCAGTGTGATTGTCGTTATTGGATCATATTGTTTTAGCCATCATGACCAAAGTTTGATATTAGTCGTATATAGTGGATTAATTCTTAAGAGTATTCATAAGGTCTAAACGAGGTCCAAGATTTTTCTACGAGTTTGTAGTTTTCTCTTTAACAAAAATCTTCCGCGTATTATTTATTTTTTTCGCAGTTATATTTGATATTTATTTATAATTTAAGTAAATACATTTATATGTTAACAAACCCCTTTTTTAGTCTCGTATTACTTCCCATTGTGTGAACTAATGCAAATATAGATTTAATAAATCAACCTTTATATCAGAAAGGCATGTGCATAATTTGTCAAATAGGTTGTTGGGTAAAAGATTTGGTGGTGTACTCGGTATCCTCCTCTTCCAGTCTCGTATTTCTTTGTGTAAATCAATCATCTTTGAAAGAGACCTTTGATAAGACAAACTTTGTAATCCCTAAAGTTTGCACAAGGTTATATAAGTCTTCTATAAGTTGAACCAAAAATATTGGTGTACTTAGTACTCTCATATTTTCACCATGCCATGTGTTTTAAAATAATTTAGCTATCAAAATTCCAATGCATATGTGAAAAATCAAAATCATCCGGATGTCACACTAATACCAAATATAGAAAACCCAACATGTACAATCATATACCTTTCATAAAAAATGCTTGCAAAATCCTTTAGCTGTTTTTTTCCTTCAATTTGTTGGTTATATAAACCCTCTCATTTTTCTTTATAATATAATTTCAAATATACAATTAAAATACTACAAAAGCATAAATGCAAAAGTAAATGATCATGTCTAATACAATAGTAAGTGAGTAATTAACATGATCCCATAACCACATTCTTAAACAAAATCCTTCAAAACAAGATTTACCACAAGTAGTATATTTTATTCCATATTGACAATATAAAGGCAAAACCCATTCTGAAACGATATCTTTTCAAAATTCTATTATAAGTCCCTGGCAGTCTCTCTAAAACTCTTCATTTGTGAAATTGTAATTTCTATCTCTATTCACTAGTTCTTTACTACTTCCGGTGCACACACAACTATCTAAACTTCAACTACTATGCGATGAAAAAATAGTTTGTATGTGTTGGGAAACAATAAAGATAATGACGATATTGTTGTTGATTGTACGTTTTAATACTTGTTATTCCATAACATGTTAGTTGTTTATCAAAACCCATCGAGTCACTAGTTTTAACTATTAAAAGGGTTTGTCCAGATTTTATCGGTTCAAATAGCGATAACAATGACAATGTTTTCATTTCAAACGATATTCCATTATCATCATCGGCTGGTGAATCTTCTTCAAGTACTAATAATGAACTTGTTAGTTTGATGCGTGCCATTAAAGCCGACTCAACGCTTACTAAATAACAAAAAAAAAGAATGAAGTCGGCTTCAATGGCACGCATCAAATTTACAAGTCCATTCTTAGTACTTGAAGAAGATTCACCAGCCGATGATGATAATGGAATATCATACGAAACAACGACACTATCACTATTATCGTCATTTGAACCGACACAATCGAATAGTTAAAACTAGTGAATCGACGGATTTTAGTTATATAGCGTATAAACAACAATAATATCAGTATTATCTCTATTGTATTGCAACACATACAAACTATTTCTTCGTAACATGGCAGTTGTAGTTTAGCCATGAACGATGATAGTTGTATGTGCACCAGGTAAAGAGAGTAAGTAATAAAATGTAAAGAGACAAAGTAACATAAGTAGCAATGAACTAATGATAGAGATAGAAATAAAAATTTGCATTTCAACAATTAAGGGGTTTTATAGAGAATGATGATGGAGAAAGTATGTTTCGAAAGATATCCTTCCAAAAGAGTATCAGTTTCGCTTTTATTTTGTCTTTTTGGAAAGAAAGATCGTAGTACTTATAGCAGTTACTGCTTTGAGAGATTTTGTTTGATTTAATTCTGAGATAATGTCATTTACTCTGTTTTGTTTGGCATTGTAATTTTGTATGTTCCAAAACTAGTCATAAAAAATTAGACATGACCATTTATTTTGTATTTTTTTTATTTTTTTAATATTTTAATCGTATTAGAGATTATATTTTAAACAAAAAAGAGAGGGTTCTATAATCATCAAATTGAAGGGAAAGAAAGGGTAAAGGAAATATGAGAGCCAACATTCTCGATTTTTTGATATTCTTAAATATTATGATGATATGGGGATGATTTTTCATACTAGTATTGAATTTTCGAAAGAGAAATTAGTTCAATATATGTTATAAGGGTATATGTAATCGGGAAATGTGTTACAAAGGACAAGGGTAATTTAGTTACTTAAATCAGTAGTAAAGGATATCATAGCAGTATAATTGGATATAAAAATCCTTTCTAATCAATATACCCTCTTACAGCCCCCCTTAATCCTACTTCTCTCCTCATTTGTCACCACATTTATTATTTTTCACCAAAAAATATTTGCAATTAATTAACCAAATCCCAAAAAAAAAAAAAAAAATCGTTTCATTTTCATTTAGTAGATACTCAATGGTGATAAAATTTTTTTTTTATAAGCAAACATTACATTCAACCAATTACTCCAGCCTGTGGTCGCCGCTAAGGGCAGGCAAAAGCCAGATAGGGGGGGTTGACCATGCCATATGGCAACATTAACCTTAGCCCATTTGGCAAGCTCATGGGCAACACCATTAGCCGTTCGGTTTACATGGATGAAAGAAATAGCCTCAAAGCTTAAACTTAGGTTTTCAATATCTTGAAATAGAGATTGGGTACGGTGATCTCCAAAGAACATCTTCTTGTTGACCTTGTCAATTATAACTGCTGCATCACTCTCGATGATAACCTGATTAAGCTTCTTCTCCTTTGCGGTCTTCATACCATCTCTAATGGCTCTCACTTCTGCTTCTTCCGCTGACAGACAATTAAGGTGAGTTGATTCTGCGTGAATGAATTCATGAATTGAATTTCTGATAATGAAACCCTTTCCCCCAATTTCACTATTAAGATTCCAAGCCCCATCGGTATTAATCTTAAACCAATCCCTAGGTGGAGATACCCATTAAGAAATTGACTGTATTGTAGTGATTGCAGAAATACGGTTTAACATTGGTGTTTTTTCCGAATTAGGCATCATAGATTTTGCTCTAGCAAGGGTAGCTCTTGGTTCTTCATTCAGTTATCAAGATATGAAGAAAATTTAGATAAAAGTTTATGAAGACAATGAACTACATCTTCAAGTAGACTTTGAGATGAGAATTACACTAGCAAGTGACACGTCCACAATTATCTTCCACATTTTTATGCTTTTATCTAATTTTGTTCAGAATTTCAATTTTAATGAAACAGACACATCAATGTTAAACATATCTAAGTTATGTGCACTTATGACCAGCAAGCTACACAACATCATTTTACCACGTAGTTTTCAGAAAGGTGAAATGGTAATTTATGGGCGATGTATCCATGTGAACCATATTAATACAACTTGGGGTTGATCAACCAGGGTAAAGGGTACTTAGGGTACCCTGACTCTCCGGGATTGTGTGCAGCACCAACTCATGCAACATTCCTCATATGTTGAGTTAATGATTACCTCTTAACCTAGGATATGATCGAGCTATACACCGACAGGAGAAAATGGCACAAACTAAGAAAAAGAAGTTCAGAATCAAACTTAATATATCTTTAAGAAGTCACTACCAGTGGTTTTACTCAGGAATGGTCAAACAAATAAATGAAGGGATGAGTCTTTTCATATAAGCAAGAACGCAAGAACTGTAATCTAGATCCACCAAATGTAATACTATGTAAATTCCAACAAATCAAAGTGAGTGGATAGAGCAAAACATTTCTTAGCAACCCTCTGAAGTCTGAAATATAATAAGACATTGTGCCACGAGAAGGTTGAGACCTTTTTGTACCTGTAGTAAAAGATCCATGATTTGCGGTAAATTGTTTACAATAGTAATTGAGAGTAGTGCACCCACGCCAAACAACACTGCATTAGGCTGCATAAACGAAAGAACATAGATTTAGTGAATAGTACTACACGATTCTCTAACTGTTTTCAAGTAGACATTCTAGTCATTTTGACAGAAGTAAGTCAAAGAGTAGTATGAAGTTCCTAAAACGCAAGAAAGGTATTTATTCCTTTTTATAAAAATAACTGGAACATTGTAACAATGCCCAGTTTTAATATTCTTTGTTGATCAACTACTTGAAAAAGAATAACAGCTTATTTAGAGGAGGAGAAGTCAACTTACATCTGCATGGTGATCCAACAAAACTTTAACAGCATCAAGCTGGCCAAGAACAACAGCATATGTTAGGGCTGTGCCGGATCTAGTTGCAACATCAACGCGAATACCTTTTGAAAGTAACAATGTCTGTATCTTTCTGTCTCCTGCAGATAAAGCGGTATATGAAATCCACACCTAATTGTAAGTCCCAATGTAACAAAAGAAATATTATAAAAGAGACATGTTACGCATTTATGCTATTATTGGGACAATAGAAACACGGAAGAAGTCTACACTGATCTAGCTAGAACGAGCACCAAGGTGAAGTATACTATTTTGTTATAACTTAAGGTTCACCGTAGGAGGTTCCAGATTTGCATTCAAGTATACATCTAACTCTTCTATAGTAATAAGCATTTATTATGTATTTGCTTCCCCGTGGCAAAAGGTAAACGTAAGCCTCAATCTTCCAGTATTTCACTAATGAAATAATGGAGGACAAAATATTTATGAGAAATCTAAGCCTTAACCAAGCATGCTCATCTGATGCAGCATAAAGTCTCACAGCAAGAGATTTTTTGCAAGGAAAGCCAAATTCTAGCGATTTGGATAAAATAACGCACAAGGATTAGAGAAGCTCGGAAATTAATAAAAATTTCAATCAAACTGGGATACATCCACAAAACAAAAAACTTTGCAAGCACTACTTTCTTACGGAAATGGTCAGTCCTTGTTGGATGTAGTACAGTCCTAACATAAGATCTGGCTTAAAGGGCAAAAAGATAAGAATGGATTTTTTCCTACCAGGCAAATCGCCAAAATCAATCTGATATGCCGACCATAAACCACAAAAGGGGTGATCTACAACAATGATTTCCTTGGGGTTGACATTAAGTTAAGATAGTTTCAGTATTACATGTTCTTACATACAACTGATGAAACTCTTGAAAACATAGCATTAATTAGCTAAGGGAAAGATGCAAGAAAGGACGCCTTGGTCGATGGTTTTGCAGGATACATACAGGTTGCATGATATTAGGATGTTATACAAAATAAGGTTAACAACTACTAATAAAAAAAAACTAGTCCTTCATGGGCTATCAGCTACGTTTAAATAATTAATGGAATCACAACTGCTAATAAACAGAATTCCCTTGAATTACTAGGATTTGGATTAGCAGGGGAAGTTCATAATTTAAATTAATAAGCTAGGGAAGTGCAGGGGCTTTAGTTGCCCACTAATTTAATCTTTGCACATTGCTATGTCGACATGTAGATAAGAAATCTCACTAAGGGTATAATATCCATATTTAGCCACGGTGTCTTGCACATTGCAATGCCTATAAGTAGATAAGAAATCTCACTAAGTGTATAGTATCAATATTTAGCCACTGTGTCTGGATAAGTAAACTTCCATCGAGTTTAAAATATACCAAGTCAAATTGCTTTCACTAACTAAAGATTAAGTGGAAAATATAAGCAAATGTATGCACACAGACATACATATATACACAGAAAACAGGAACTCGTATAAGAATGTACAAGTTTTGTTCATAGGTTAAAGATATGGGAAGTACCTCCCAACACTGCATGATGCAAGGGAGTATTAGTTCTACTATTTGGATCATATGATCCATCTGGATTGGCACCCTTCTCGAGAAGATACCCACAGTGTTGAGATGTCCTTTGGCAGCTCCATAACATAAGGGAGTTACACCTGAAAAACAAAAACAACTATAAGATTAATTTTCATTTCAGCTAACGAAGGTTTCCTTTTATGTTTCAAGCGGATAGTTTGGAAAAATACAAAAACTAACTGGTCAAACAAAAAAACCATGTTTCGTTTGAGTCCCCTAAACTATATCTGTTCAGGCATATAATTAACAGAATTACCCCGAAAAAATTCCTAATCCGTGCTAATGAAGCAATAACTAGACAATACTGAAATCTGCTCTCTAGAATTTTATTATATATGCACAACACCTAAATTCATGGTAATAAAGCAATAACTTGACAACAATCAATAGTGAAATGTGCTCTCGAGGAGTTTGTTCTCTATGAAAACAAGATTAAAGTTGCGTATAAACCGAATTTGAAAACGGAAAAGCAAGAACCAAATCATTACCTTTGTCATCTTTCACATCCACATCAAGATTTAACTCTTCAAGCAAGTATCTACATACATCCACTCTTCCTCCCGCAGCGGCAAAAGCAAGAGATCCTCTTCCGTTTTCATCCACGAGGCGTTGGATCGTTTTCGCTAATCCATCCCCTCTGTTATCGTAGCATGAAGCTACCAAATATTAATAAATAAAAAAATGAAGATTTCTAGGGTAAATGAAGATTTCTAGGGTTTTTGAAGAAGAAGAAGATTGAGAATACATACATGGAGAGTAATCTCTATCCGGGATGACATCCAGATGTTCTGGTCGTTCTAGTGGAGCTGCGAGATCAAAAATCGAAAAATGTAAAAACCAGATGAAGATTCGAAATCAGCATTAGTACAAGATTCAAAATCAGAACCAGTGGAAGATTCAAAATCAGAACCAGTACAAGATCAAAAAGAACTAGAGAAACTAGGGTTTACAAAAACGAACATTGATTATTGGTCTCCATTTTAGGGTTTCTAGAGTAAAGAGACGGCAAGAACTTCAGAAGAGTAAAGAGAGTGACTTTCTTTTTTCTTTTTCGTTTTCTGTGAAAAAGAAGATGAGACGCGCCAAAGAAATAATACTATCAGTGTACGAAACGGCTGGATGCCTCTATGATTGACACGTGTAAAGGTATTTGTAACTGGTTGACCCACAGCTAATCGAAGGTAGTCAAAACTCACCACATCGTTGGGAGCAATGAGCATGGCTATGGTGGTACTAACGGTGGTCATGATGGTAAATGGTACCCCCTACTCCTAGCCAAAACGCACCACACCTTTGGGAGCATGGCTCTAGATGTTATGATGACCCACAGGTAATCGGAGGCCCAGCTGAGATTTCAGCCCGCAGCCCGGCTCATAGCTCCAGCAGAGTAGCAGTGAGTGAATTGAAGTGGTCAAAATATGAAACCATCCTTCCAAAGAAGTGTAATACCACTAGAACAGCCAGTTGACGAATGTGACCAATAAATAATTAGGATAGTTTAACCTTCTCAGAAAATTGTTAATGGCTTACGCATCTTGGATATAAATACAAGGAATTCATGGGACGGAATACAATGAATTAAATGGTTCCTAGTAGTATACTGATGAGTAAGAGGAGGACCTTGTTGGTGATAAATCTTCTCATCCGATACAGCTTTCATAGATTGGTGATAAATCGACGAGAGCACCTTGTTCTCATGGAGCCATGGTCGTCCCAATATTAAGTGGTACTCTGGGTTTTTCTCGATTATGCAAAATTTGACTTTTGCAAGAATTGACCCTACTTGCAGATCAAAATGAATATGTCTGTAAGCGCTGGTTTTGTTACCTTCAAAATCTTTCATTATGATGGGATGGCGGACGATCTTGTGTTGCAGAATCTTTGCTGCTTTAAGAGTCTTGATGAGGATGACGGCGACTGCAGCTCCGGTAACTATGAGGGCCCGTTTGAATTCAGCTTTCTGGATATGTGCCGTTATGTACAGAGCTCGATTGTGACCTTCTTCTTCCACCATAACTTCCTTAGTAAAGGTGATGTATTTTAATGTTGGATCGGTTTCAAGGGATATTCCTGAGATCTCCGGAATTGGTACTACGAGGCATGCGGTGTAACATTGAGTGTTGTTCCCCGAGTCCCTGGAGTTTGCCTTCGGTTCGGCAGTAGGCTGCTTATGTACATGCGGTAGCTTAATTTCTCCAGTATCCATGTCTCTGACCATTCGTCACGTATGCTATAGTGCAATGGAAATCAAGTGGTTTGACTATCTTCACGTGTTGGAAGTGTCTTCGATCCTGGAAGCATGCGCTCGGATTGGTATTCTGCGGTGGCCAGGGCCTTCTTCGTTCCTTCTTCTGAAACAGCTTGATTTAAGAATTGTTGTGACATCGTTGAAGGCTGGAGAAGAGTATTCTTCGATGCTCGTTTTTTCTAATAAGGTTAGGGCCATAGTTGATGATCTTTGGTTATCGTTGGGGGTTCCTTCTTGTGGTGGAATTTCTTTCAGTCCCTTCGTTCTGGAACAGAGGAGAAGTGTATCTGTGTAACCTCCTTGTTGTCAGTGGTAGGTACTCCTAGAGCATCACTGAACAGGGTTGTCGTGGCATTTTGTAGTAGGCTTGGTTGGGACATCAGGGCTTCCAGGTGAGAACCGATTTGGTTTGAGGATCTACCGTTTTCGTCTGAGTATAATTGATATTTTGGGGTACGAATAATTTTGAAAGGACAAGGCTCGTACGGGGGAAATGATAATTGGGTTGGGACGACGGATGGAATTGCAGTGAGCGTCGTCGCTATCCATGGGTGTGAAGTTGATTTTGTGTCTGATCTCAACCTAAGTTTGACCACCCTCGAATGAAAATGAAGTTACTGAAACCGAGAGATTGATCTCCCACTGTAGTCGCCAAATGTTTTACTCTGGAAAAAAATATACTGCAAAAGAGTACTTTTCAAGTTCGAGAGATCAAAGTCACACAAATCTAGCCTAAACCAAGACAATGGTCGTTCCAGACTTGCTTCGGTCACAGATGAGGAGATATGGTCGGTCTTAGGGAGGGAAGCAGAAAAAGAGTGAGATCGGGTATTTCTGGTTGAAATGAGTAATGTGTGTGGTTTCTGAATAACGTAGTAAGATGATGGTTATCGAAGATAACTTGGTTTTGCTTCTGGTCTCGCAAAGATTTCTCAATTGAATCTGAATCTCAGATTTTGCTCGAATATGAAAGATGAATCGAGATTAACTGAAATGAGTTAACCTAAGATAGGTTGTGATGAGTTGTCCTTTGGAAACAGATGGAGCCATCTATTTATAGTATGTTCAGAAATACATTGATCTCTTGTTAATCGTGGAGGAAAATGGTAAAGTGGAGATAGTGGGATGATGGAGTTACTCCCGTAGAGATAGCTTAACTGCCAGTCATGCCCACTACCCATTACCCCAGTATTTCCCACAAGTATAACCTCTTTCTAAGTGGGTGTCACGCCACAACTGCAGTAGACCGCCAGACCAAAACCCTAATGTAACTCCCCCCCATTTGTGACACGTTTGACATCTCTATTGAATGACGCGTATGACTCGTTGCTCGAGTCAACTTGTGTTGAATCGTTGCTATCACTGGACGCTGAGTCTTTAGGAATATTTATTATAAGGAAAACGTTCAAAATTAAGATGTGAGATGACTTTCGTGCTGGAGAATACTCAGGAAATACCTCAAACATGTGTTTGAGTAGAGTATGCATTGACATGCGACTGCCTCTGTTGTCATACCATGGATAGTAAGTAGAGTAGATCATGAGAACAGGCTTGGCCATAGATGACCAAGGCACGCCATAGGCTGGCGCTTCCTGTAAGTTTAGTTTGACCAAGTGGCCAGGGCACAACATGGCCAAAAATCATGTTTTGACCAAGTGCTCAGGGATACCATAGGCTGTCGCTATCATAGAAGATGAATTGTCCTAGTGGCTTAGGGGATGGCCAGCGCCATCCCAATGTGAATTGGCCAAGGGGATGGCCAGCGCCATCCCAATGTGATTTAGCCTAGAGGCCAAGGGGGTTTGGCCATGTAACGGCCAAGCACAACAAGGGTGGCGTATGACCATAAGATGGTGCTGACCAGAGAATTCCTCGTCTAACTAGGGTCGTTGCAGCAGTCCTGCTCTCCTGATTGCATCATAATTTGGCATGTGACCATAAGATGGTGCTGGCCAAAGAGGGGCTTGGCCATGTAATGAACAAGCATAACAAGGGTGGCGTATGACCATAAGATGGTGCTGGCTAGAGCATTCCCTATCTAACCAGGGTCGTTGCAGCAGTCCCACTCTCCTAGTTGCATTATAAATTATTATGTTTTATTGGGTGGTACAAAATTTCATTATTTATTATGGACCTGTTCTAAGCCCATTATGTTGTTTTACATTTTTACCCATACTCTAAAATCCACCATCTACAGGAGCGCTTCCTCATGTTCTCCCCCCAGCAAAGTTCCGATTTTGATCATTCTAGGTGTCTTTACGGTGCCTATGCTTATCTCTTTGGTTGGCTCCACCGCGAAGAAAAGTGGCTCTGATGTCCCTAGGAGGGGAGCGCTCTTTAATTTTTATTTGGCGTGCCTTTTCCCTTAACGGCCTTCATTGCTTCGAGTTCTTCTGGGCTCATGTTTGACATGCTTGACTCCCCGGCAAGTTTTCGTGCGACAGCAAGGATCTCTCTTCCAATGTCAGTTAAGTGCTTCTCGATAGCCAAATTGTTGTGTTCCTCTGTTTCCCTCAAAGGACTAGATTTTTCATAATCTGGATCAGTGCGCACATGCATCAAACTCTTTCCTTTGGACTCATCCAGATATTGTTCAATGACCATATTTTTGCTTTCTTCTTTGCGATATTTTCTGTTGTTGTGCTCCGCGCGCTCCACATTCATTCGAGTTTCAGTGGCGTTGCAATCTTTGGTCGTATCTTGATCTCCTTTGATCTGCATCTCCCCTTGGGCAGGGGGAAAGCTCAGGATATGATGATATGAGGATGCCACACCTTCAGCTGATGTACCCACAACCTTCCTATGATTGCGTTATACTGGGAAGGTGCATCCACGATACTGAAGTTAGTATTGACTTTTAACGGTCCTACTTTAACTTCAAGGGTTATTTCTCTCTTTGGTTTTGAAACTGATCCATTGAAACCGTAAATGGTATAACACGATGGGACAACTGCTCGTCTCTGAGGTTCATTTTAAGATAAGCATTGTAAAACATCACCTTCAAAGAACTTCGTTATCCATCAAGATTTTCTTCATATTCCATCCTGCAATGGGGAGAGTTAACACTAAGGGGTCATTGTGGACCTCCACTTCCTAATCTACATTCTGCGCAGAAAATGCTAGTGGCGTGGCCATTCAGTCTTCCCACTGCTCTGTGACCTTCCCCTCAACGCTAAATATCTCATGGTTATCTACCCTCTTTCTGGGTCGCCAACTAATATCTCCCACCAAATTTGGCGTGTGAAATTATGTGCGTAATCATATGAACAACCTGATCATTTGCGAGAATTTTGACAGTTTTGTCCTGCTGATTACGGTGCGGATGCTGTACGTATTGCCTAAGATCACCCGTGTTTACCAACTCCATGATGTAGTCCTTCAAGTTCTTGCATTTTTCGGTCAAATGTCCCTTGAACTCATGGTACTCACAAAATTCTTTGTGATTTTCATTCCTAGGGGACTGCTTTCCTCTTGACCGTGGTCATTTCATGTCTGAGCAGGCTTTCAGCATGCGGTTCAATATCTGCGAAATGTTAGTGTTTAACTTGGTATAAACCAGGTCTTTAAATTCGTAATTCGACTTCTTTCCCTTTCCATACTTTGAACGCTTGCCATCATATTGTTCTGTCTCTTTATATTGTCGTTTCCCAGAGGGTTCTGGTTTCACTGAGTTTGTGCAGTGCTGAAAAGATGAGGTACCGAGTACACCACCAATCTTTTATTTTAGTCCACCTATAAGTCAAACCTTGAACGGTTCATGTAATCAAGAACTCAAGAACAAGATCTCTTTCGTCGCTGATTGATTCACACAAGGGAGTCAATACAAGATCTGAAAGGCTATGTCAACAACCAAGTACGATACTTTAATTATAAATGACAAGTCAAATATAATGCAGAAATAAAGTAAAGTACACACAAGAATTTTGTTAGCGAGAAAGACTTATAGGCTTCTCGATCCCTAGAGAAGACTTCCTCGCAATTCTAGACCGAGAGCAAAAGCTCAAAGGTAACTTAAAAGAAAAGCGGCAATCACAAGCTTATAGTTCCGAAGAAAATCTTGGTAGAGGGACAAAGCTTTCAGGAGAGATACCACTCCTATTTACATTGAATAAGGCTTTAGCTTTGAAATGATGTTAACTTAATTTTGGAAATTCAGTAAAGCACATTTCCATATATGTTCTGAAATACCTCACTTAGACTCATAGCATTTAATGAGATCTAATACTCTAGCATTTTACATTAAAGAAAAATATATTTAATAAATGAAAAATATATTTCAATAAATGTTTGGCCGAGAGCAATCAAAGCAAATACTACTCATAAGGTATATTTGGATATTTCATTTAATTCAAATATGTTGCTTACCAAATATGCTCCCTGGGAAAGAGCTCAATTCGAAAACGTGTCCTATTGTTTCGAAAATATCCTTAAGGTATTATTACTTCCAAATGTCGTCATCAACTTTGATAATGTCGATATCACTTCCTATGCTTTGTTGGACGGGCCAGAACGATCCTCGGTGGAAGTGGGATCTGGTCCAACGTGGCTCAACGTTCCGCATAAACGTATCATGGCAGACGAGGACAAGCCTTGTGTCTTAAGCTTAAGTGAACACATAGGTTCAATGGACATTCCAAATCACACAAAAAGATATACCAATAAAGTACGGTGCATGATTCATCGAGTAATAGCAAAATATTGAATCTTCTGAATTCTCGATTCCAATATAGATGATCACGTTATTGATATCCAAGAATTCAAATCAAAACATCAAATGATAAATCAAATGAATATTTGATCAAGTAGTATATCCATACGAAGATCTAATCACGTACAGTATTGATCAGAAATCATGTGTCTACTAACTAGAGCGACGAACCATATTTATGACTATGACTCAAACCAACTTACTTGTACATTGAAGATGAACGAATTCAAACTTCAAACTCAGAATATCAAACTCATTAATTCGTTGAAGCACAAATCAAAATGGTAGAGTTTGAACTTCGAAATACGCATTCTCAGATAACCATTTTTAGGTTTCGAAATCTACATATTGTTTGGCAGAAACCAAATTAAGGTTTCGGATCCTAAAGTTCATATATCACCAGAACCGAATTAAGGTTCCCAAATCAAGTTTCCACATAGCGAAACCAAAGTTAGGTTTCGAACTTTAGATATTGTTTTTACAAAACCATGTTTAACGTTTCGAAACAAAACACATATTAGTCTCGTCACAAATGTTTGGTGTCGAACTTGAGAGTCCATGTGGTCAAGAGACGTTTCAGCATCACACCTTTTTGTCATTGACGCACAGGTTATATTTCATGGTTCACATAAACCTTTAGGAAACCCAGGGTCTTTTCGACCTTTTAGAACTCACATGGTCAAGACACATTGGTCTCGATTCTCAAGTCAATATTATCCAACAAACATCGTTTCGAACTCATGTTCTCTCATTGGTCACATTTTAAGTTTTGGACCGAATAGCTCATGGATGCGAAAACCAGATTATGGTTTCGAAATCAAAGTTTAGTTTTACCAAAACCTACATTGAGCTTTCGAACTCTGAAAATCTATAAAATGAGATAATCAAGAATATGGTTTCGAAATCTAAAAGTGTGATATGGCATACAAGATGTTCATATATAAAGAATCAAATAAATGATCCAGAACTACAGTAATCAGAGCAAAACCATGATGTAGTATTCGAACTCATAACAACAGTATATCGAGTATACACAACATAATTGTCAGTCACGATCTCTCTTACATTTAGCTCATACAAGTATGTGCTAATCAATCTGACAGAGTCAGACTAGGTAAGTAGAGACACAATATTATGATGGATTAAATCTCATAATACCAGCGAGACAACATCACAACTGTTATATCCAACTCGAAGGTTTTAGGAAAAACCTTATATTACTTGGAGACGGACAAGAAAAGAAAGCTCTAAGCAATATGGAGCGCCATAACTACAACAACAATATCGCAAGCTATAAAGTGGAGTTATATCTTAAGACACAATGATCACAAGTGATCAAGTCATAACGTAAAGCTCAAGCATTAAGTTATGTTTTCGTTTTTTGTAGCACAAGTGTAAAAGATAATGGAATCGCGTTATTTAGATTCACTAACCTCTTGAATGACGAAGCCGCATGTCTTCGTTTGATCTTCAGTCTTCTTCAAGTCTTTCAAATAGTGATTTTAAATCCTACCAAATCTTCCACAACCTAAAGTTAACTCAGTGATGACCTTACCTATTGTATGTTGTTTAGTGGTCGAGTTTGATCACTAAAGTTGACAACTAAGCTTGACATACCAACACTTAGTGAGGTTGACCGAGCCATGCTCTAACAGGTGCGAACTCTTATGACTTTGTGAATGCTTCTGACTACTTCTTTGGTTATCGGAAGGTCTGTAAGACTGTCCTCGCGAATTATCTTTCTGAATTTCCTAGAGTCGTACAACATTTTAAATAATGATGCGCAATGCACCCTCAGTCTTTGAATCTGCTCCATGAATCTCCACGAAAAGCGCACAGACTCTGTCTAGTCTCTAGGTGAAACTGTTAATCTTAGCTTCATCACTCACGTTCCCGATCTCCTGGAAAATCTTTGTCCATCTTCTTTCGTAATCTCTGTAATCTTCTCTTGGCTTCATGACTAGCCCATGGAGTTTGTCTGTCCCAGTCTTCATGGCCTTGTTGGACATGTACTGCCCAATAAACTTTGTGGACAATTCATCGTAAAAACCGATCGAGTTGGGTGTCAGGTTATCGAACCACTAAACTGCTACTCCCTTTAGGCTAGACGGAAAGTACCTACACATAACCACGTCATTGCTTACCCATGGGGCCATAATCCATGTGTAATACCAACGTGCACCGCGGGGTCTTTAGTACCATCATAACATTGGAAAGATGGGAGTGAAAATTTCTTAGAGATCCTGGTCAGTGCTAGTATGGGGACGAGTGGCGTAGTCCGCGTATCTCGCACTCCAACTCTTTAGTACCAAGATTTTTTTTTCTCTTTGCGCATCTTTCAACTCTGCGGCCAACAAGATGGACTCATTGGATTGGGGTGATGGTTCCGCTCGGGGAATTACTTCACGCTGAAAGAATTCAGTTTTCAGTTCTTCCTCCACAAAATCTTCTTCAACATCTTCTAAGACGATATGAGACTTTCCCCGCGACGCCGCTGTAGGTTTAGAGACTTGTGTTAGGACAGGCTCTAATAACCCAGTTTTTAAAAGTTGGTAGGGGAATTGTTGTCGAGAAGATCCGCGCAGTTCATTTGGAAATATCCCGTATTTGTAAACAGGCTCAGTAGGGTTTCCTAATCTTTCTGCGGCTATTTCTCATATCTTATTCTAGTTCTTTTCTGCTGAAATCATATATGCTTCTGCTTTCAGTGCTTCAGCAGTCTTGTTCTCCTGCATGCTTCTTGCATCTGCTGCTGCCTTGTGTGCTCTAACTTTTTGAGCTTCTATTGCAGATTTTTTCTCCAGTGCTTCTTTGCGTGCGACAGCTTCTTTCAATTTATGTCGTTCTTCCACAACTTTCCTTTCTGCTACGATTATCATTTCTGCGGATACTCGTGCTGCGGTGTACGCTGCTTCCTTGGATACAGGCTACTAATAATGCGGCTTCTGGCATTGTGCTGTTTTTTTTTGTCATAATGTCCTTTAGTGCTTCAGCGTCCGCTGCGATCTTTTGGGTACTGCAAGTTGTCCTTGCTTCCAAATTAGGCATTTCTAGTGCGTGAGGATCTTTTAGCTGCTCCATATTATGTACTAAGAGACAAAACCAACACAAGTTGTCGAGCTTCCAAGTTAGTTAAACAAGATGATTGTTATGATGATACTGTCTTCTTTGAGGTGTTATCTCTTCTTGCTATTGATGTTATACTACTGTTTGTCGGGTAAATCGATTCAACACAGAGATCAGTTATCAATCGAGAGTATAATCATCGAAAACATGAATAACAACTTGAATGAAAGAAACAATGATTGGGAAATTATACGTCGAATATCATGGTCGTAATGTAAATGAAAGACACAAGATCAACACTAAAACCTCATGGTCCTTGTTTCTAGAGTCAAACTATGAACACTAAAATATCTTTGTGAAGATCATAGGCTCACAATCAATATCGCAGCATATATGTGAGTGCGATACAATAATAATATCAAAGATATAAAGTTGAATAAATACATTGCTAATCATATTAATCAGACAATGTAAAACAACAATAGACATGGTATAAATTGCATAAGTTAATCAATCCAAATGAGGAAAAGTAAGGCTCTCAACTCTCGTTTGAGTATCATTCATGGGGCAGTAAAAGTTTACAAGTTATTCATCAAACTTACAAATCTATAATATAAAGCGAAGTGGTGTTTCCACCGTGTCCACATGAT
>JAJJMA010220559.1:0-17347 GCA_023529015.1 Papaver nudicaule | reverse complement strand
TTACTGATACTCAACCTTTTCTTGTCGTGTAGGTGTATTTCATGGATACTCAAATTTGGTATGCTATTTTCTCCACCATTTTTGGTGGTATTCATGGTGCGTTCAGCCACTTGGGAGAGGTTAGCCCTTATCACGTGTCTGTAGATTTTATTTGTTTAACGCATTTGATATCCAGTTTTATTCAGATAAATAACTCAGAAAACAGGCACCAAAGTTGTAAAAAAGTTCTTCATTTTCTTCCCCGTTTCTCACAATCAATTGCTCCTCCTTGGCTTTCTAGATACGGACCCTTGGGATGTTGAGATCCAGATTTGAATCTGTGCCCATTGCTTTCAGCGAACGTCTTGTACCAACTTCAAAGGAAGAATCCAAAAAGGACCACATGGTAAACCAGAAACACTTGTTGATGTCTATGTATTAAAATTTGTCATAATGAAATAAGGCAAACTTGTTATTTCTTGGTGAAAATTTGGCCGCAACAGGATGGGACATGGGAACGGAAGAACATTGCCAAATTCTCTCAATTTTGGAATGAGTTCATCAATTGCATGCGGACTGAGGACTTGATCAGCAATAAGTATAGACCAGTGCTTGCTTGCTGATTAACTTATTTATCCATCACCATTAATTTCAATTGGTCATCTTTTTTCTGTTCTTTTTATCATCCAGGGAAAAGGATTTGCTGCTTGTACCTTATTCTTCTAATGATGTTTCTGTTGTCCAGTGGCCTCCTTTTTTACTTGCGAGTAAGGTATATACCATTTTTTTTTTTAAATACTTCATCTTGTAAGTGTTGAGGTGTATTCTGCTTTTGACCCTACATGTTGTTGTCTGCTGATAGATACCCATTGCCTTGGATATGGCGAAAGATTTTAAGGGTAGGAATGACATGGATTTGTTTAGAAAGATCAAGAATGATGAGTACATGCATTCAGCAGTAATTGAATGTTATGAAACGTTCAGAGATATACTGTATGGTCTTCTGGAGGATGAAGAAGATGAGATGTAAGTAGAACTTGTATTTACACTCTTGACTCTGTTGATAAACAATTTGACTGCACTATTATGCTAATCGGTGGATGTTATTCACTTTTCTTTTGTCATTCTACTTCATAATTGCTGATAGGATGAAACTTGTTTTATGCTTTATATCTAGGCTTATTAAGCACATATGTCGAGAAGTAGATGATAGTTTAGGACGGCGATGTTTTTTGAAAGACTTTCGTTTGAGTGAGCTTCCTCAGCTCAACAATAAGTTGGAGAAACTTCTAAACCTTTTGGTGAGATATCTTGCTTTATCTTCCTTTTAGCTGGGAAAACTGGTTGGGTTGGAACTTAATGACTGTTACACTTGTAAACTTAAGATCATTGTGTTGGCAGAAAGGTGATTATGAAGATATTGAAAACTACAAAGCACAGATAATTAACGTCCTTCAGGATATCATGGAGATAATAACTCAGGATGTGATGACTTCTGCACATGTGTAAGATTTTGATTGATACTTTCTCCTTGCTTACAGACAAATTGGTTTAATGTTCACAGTTTATAATGATTCTACTTGTAGCCTTGAAAAGTCTCATCAGCACCAGCATGATGACCCTGTCAAGCAAAAACAAAAATTTGAAAACTTAAATCTCAACCTTATGCGAAATAGATCTTGGATGGAGAAGGTATTAGCAATAATCAAATGCTAGATACTTGTGTTTTTCCTTGGTCATGTTTTTCACCAGCATGATGAGAGGTATATCTTAATTTGCATTTCTTGTAGGTCGTGAGGCTTCATTTGCTGTTAACTGTCAAGGAATCAGCAATAAATGTGCCGATGAACTTGGAAGCTCGACGCCGCATCACTTTCTTTAGTAACTCTTTGTTTATGAATATGCCAACTGCTCCCAAAGTCCGTAACATGCTGTCCTTCAGGTTTGATACCCTTGAAAAATCTTGCAGTTAAACCTCACTCATACCTTTATTCATTTATTCATCGTTTGTGACTAAACCTTATTAACTCTACCCTGTACGACTTGATACAAATCTACTTGTTGGGTTCTATTTGGCTTATATATATACATATATTGGTTTAGTTCCTTCCTAGAAAATGTATAGTTTCTCTTAGTCTGCTTTGGTGGCATTTTTTGTAAAGGATAATGGCAAAGCGTTAGATGAACTAGGCTTTCTTTTTTATAAGAAAACCGAATAGCACTATTTTCTTAAACTAAAGGCTCTGAAATGCTTAGATGCTTAGTTTAACAGTTTTAATACATAGACTCAAAGTCGTAGCATTTCGGCTTATTTCAGAGGTCGTCTGTGTTTGGATTTATTATTTGCTTTCTGTGTAGTTGAACTATTAAGGGTTTACAAGGGACGGTTACCACTCCATGTAGAAACTGTTTTAATATTATCTTTTGAGAATTCCAATAGAAATAGCCCTTCTAGGCCACATATAACTTCAAGGGTTTTTGTTAGAAACAAAATTTAGGCACCTGCGAAAATGCACTCTGGAGAATGGGTTTGACCCATCACCCATGAAATTTCATCCACCATTAGCCAAATGTACATTAATTTATGCCTGTCCCCATTAGTTACTATTGGGGTGTTGATAGTGGGATGTGACTGTTAAATAGTCTGGCGATTATACTCTCAAGTCTTTCCAGAATTCCAGCAGTTTAGAAATCCAACTATTGACGGATATATGAATTCCCCATATTAGCTGAACATGGACTTGATGTAGCCTGGACCTGGAGTTTGTTCAAGGAACTCATTCATGTTCAAGAAAAATCGTATAACTAGTAAAAAAGATGTCCCGTTCCCATCGTGTATCCGTTTTTCATGTTTCCAATTGTTCCCTATATATGAGTGTATGCCCTGCTTCCTTAAATGCCACATCTATTGTCACGAGTCTTTAGGCTTTAGGCTTAAAGAAGGTATTTGTTTGAGTTAGATGCCCGTGAAAATTCCCTTAATACTTGTATCAAATAAAACGGTCTTATTCTAATTGAGTTTTCCTTGACCTTGTTATTCTGATATAACTTTTTATCGTTCAGTGTTTTGACTCCATACTATAAAGAAGATGTTCTTTATTCAGAGGAGGAACTGAACAAGGAAAATGAAGATGGGATATCAATTTTATTTTATCTTCAGAAAATATATCCTGGTAAATTTTGAGATCTTATTTCAACCAATTCTCTGCTGTAATTATTTCCCAAGATATGGCATTTATCTTATGACTGCATAGATGAATGGAGCAATTTTCTTGAACGAACGAATGACGTGAAGGATGAAAATGGCGGAAAAGAAAAGACGGATTTAATTCGCCAATGGGTATCTTACAGAGGGCAAACTCTTTTCAGGACAGGTTAAGTGTTAATACAAAAAGAAAACAAGTAGCTTATCTCTTGTGGTTCTCTAGGTTTTTTTTTTCTTACCGTCTTCCTCTTTTTTGTTTTTGCATTTTACAGTGAGAGGGATGATGTACTATAGGCAGGCACTAGAACTTCAATGCTTCCTCGATATGGCAGGAGCTCTTGGTACTTGGCCTTTAAATTTCATTTGATGCAATTTATTATAAACAATTACTATTGCGTTGCAACTTGCACAAATCATATATACAGCTTTAGATGTAAGATGAGATGAGACAAAATGGATAATTGCAGTCTATGTAACATCTTCAGATAATTTCTTTGCAGTTATTTATTCGGATACTGATTGACCATCAGCTTTTTGAATTTTATTGCAGCCATTTTTGATGGTTATCGAACAGTCAATATAGATCATCACGACGATGAGATGGCTTTTGCTGCTCGTTCGCAAGCTGTGGCTGATATGAAGTTTACATATGTCGTTTCTTGTCAGGTCTATGGAGCCCAGAAGAAGTCTAGTGAACTTCGAGATCGAAGTTGTTACCAGAACATTCTAAATCTTATGCTAATGTAAGCTATATGACTTATGTTATGACCCATTGGTCTAGCTGACACAGTAGTTATAGGCTTCATGTTAGAGTTTGCATTGTCCAAAATTAAACTTAGTTGACTCCGGTGATCTGGAAGGGTCTGGTGAACAATGCAGGCCAGACACATTTGCGGTTGGTCCGAGTCCGACACAGATTGACTTATTTAAATGATCTTTGGAAAGACATAGGTGACCTGGGTGATTATGCTGTGTTCAACGGACCCATTCAACCTTGTTTATACGTACCTAACTTTTGTTGTTTATAGGTATCCGTCCCTGCGTGTTGCTTACATAGATGACAGAGAGGAGATGCTAAATGGAAAGTCTGAAAGGGTGTACTACTCTGTTCTTGTTAAAGGAGGAGAAAAATTAGACGAGGTAAGGAATTTCGAAAAACATTGTGTATATGACATGGCTGTGCATATAGAAATTCAAAATTTAGAGAATTATGATTCTAGTTTTAAGTTTTACTTAAACGTAGCAGAACTAATGGCCTACTGCTCAATCAATATAAAATCCTAATATTTGATGCTGACGAGAGTAATTGGCTGTAAAGCTAATGACTTTTGTTTGAGTTTTAGTTTGGACTTTTGATTTGTTGCTTACCGTAACACCGTTTATTACTGGATGTTCTTTAATATTAGATATGATTTAATGCAGGTTTACTTAATTTTTGCTAACATATCAAATTAAGTGAATGACATTGTTGACTTTTTGTCAAAACTTGGTAGTGTTTTCTGCTTATTTGACCGCACTGATTCACTTTAAGTTGAATTAAAATAAACCGCTTAGAAGAAGGAAAGGAAGCTTGCTAGATAAAAATTTCCGTGTTTTTAGAAGTATTTTGAGAAATGTGGATAAGCAAAAGTGCAGAACAGTGTAAAAACCCGTGTACAAAATTTGATCTCATCTAGTTTCGATCCTCAAGAAATAGTGTGTTTGTAGATTATGGCTAGCTTTTGATGTCAGTAAGAAGTTAGGTCCTGGATAGCATGATTATATTTTTTTAAGGTCATTTTAGTGAATATTGGGTTCGTGGAATAGTGACACCAATATTGTCCAGGTAACCATTTCCACATGAATACTAGTTTAAGCAGTATGACTATCGTAATGCACAAAATGAAAGAGCTAAAATCTGTGCAAATCTTGTGTGTAGGTTTGAAATTAATATAGCAAAATGTCTAACCCCACAATTCATTTTCGTTATCTCTTGCTAGTCTTTGATTTTCATTTTGTAATCTGAAAATCAATCTTCACATGGGGAAGTAGTGTCAAAATAATGAGTTGTGCAACATTCCTCCCTTTATGTTGACACTTTTGTTTTATTAAGCTCCTGGGCCTTTATTTGGGGCCTGCATCAGTATTATTGCAGGGCTAATTTTCAGCTAGGATAACCTTCTCTTATGCATGTCGATTGTGCCGAAAAATCATCTCATTGTTAGTGGTTGCAAATCATAACTTATCATTCTCGAACTAGGTAATTACATATCCATGTAGGGCCGGTAAAGAAGTGATCCAAGTGCTGAATTTAACCATGTAGATCTTATTAGCAAGTGACTGGTTAATCTTAAACTTTTAGCCCTCAAAATTGACCAATTGTCTCAAAACCACTGTGGGACGTTTATAAAAGAGATGCCTTAGGAGTAATGGAAGTTAAGAGTTCTAAAAACATGCTGAAATGGCATATGGTGAGGCAATCATCCTTGTGTAGGTCCACATGCCTTGTGTGCTTATGAAATAAGATTATTCAGCGTATATCTGTGAATATATAAGTTAAGGGTATACACCTAAGATATGTGGCAGGCACACCGTCAAAACCTCATCTGTCAGATGGTTAGATGGAAAGTGTGATTTATAATCAGCTATAAACAGTGTGTATGATGATGCGATTGAACGGAAAAGCAGTGTGTATCCTGCAATATTGATTAGATCTTTGCATTACTAGGAAATATACCGAATCAAGCTACCGGGTCCCCCAACAGATATTGGTGAAGGGAAGCCTGAAAATCAAAACCATGCTATAATTTTCACTCGTGGTGAAGCTCTTCAGACCATAGACATGAATCAGGTACCATTAATTTGTCTTCTCTTCGAAGCTGAGGTATTTGGTATTAGGTTTTAATATCTCTCCATACATTTCAGGATAATTACCTTGAAGAAGCATTCAAAATGAGAAATATTTTGGAGGAGTTCTTGAAACCACGTCGTGGTGAGCGCAAACCAACAATATTGGGTCTCCGGGAGCATATTTTTACTGGAAGGTTTGTCGAATATGCTTTTCAGTGTAGTTTTTAATGTTATTATTTGTTCGTTTGTCACAATGAGTACTATTCATTGACTGAACAGTACTAATGATAATGTACTTCTGTTTTGTGTCTTCTAGTGTTTCATCGCTTGCTTGGTTCATGTCCAATCAGGAGATGAGTTTTGTTACCATTGGACAACGTATTCTGGCAAATCCTCTTCGGTCAGTATACCCTTTTCTATCTGTCCAAGAAGAATTTTTTTGTGATCCACATTCTACAAATTTATTTTGGTTGGTACTGCTGGAGTTGGGTTGTTGATTTGTTTTAGCATAAATGAATGCGTAAGATTACTGTTTTGTTTTAATTATCTTTTGGATTGTATCTTATAAACCATATATATTCGAAGTTTGTGAAATTTCAAATTTATGTATTTTGAGCCAACAAACCACAAATTCGGTGTCACTGTCTTTCGCCTAAGATACATGCATAGGTCAATTGATTAGGATCAATGGTTTGAGTGCCTGATACCCCAGATATATCTGTAGGTTCTACTCACCCAGATATCAGTAAGTTGCTAGAGGAAAAAGTAACATTAATCTATGAAAATGCTAGACTGCTTGAAATACATATGCATTGGTGTGGATGAACTTGGATCTCAACTCTTAACTTGGATATAACTCTTAAGATGGAATTACTCTATGATTGGAAAAGCATGGATGTGGATTCCCAGGTGCTACTTCAAAGTCGTCAATTACTCTCTGATTGTTATCTGTGTTTTTGTTCAGGGTTCGTTTCCACTATGGCCACCCTGATGTGTTTGACAGAATTTTTCATCTGACAAGGGGTGGGGTTAGTAAAGCATCAAAAGTTATTAATTTGAGTGAGGATATATTCTCAGGTAACCTCAGGTGCCATTGATTTCACTCATTCAAATTTACCATCAGATTGCTGATAGCTGAACCTTTACAGGGTTTAATTCAACTCTACGCGGGGGATATGTTACTCATCATGAATACATTCAAGTAGGAAAAGGACGTGATGTGGGAATGAATCAAATTTCACAGTTTGAGGCTAAGGTTGCTAATGGGAATGGAGAGCAAACTCTGAGTCGTGACATTTATCGTCTAGGGCGCCGATTTGACTTCTTTAGAATGTTATCGTTCTACTTCACCACAGTTGGTTTCTACTTCAGTAGCATGGTATGTTCTTTACATTTTCTACGAGATTTCACATAAGTTCTGACTGGCTTACCTTCCTCATCAAATGCTTGCTTTTCTTTCTTCTTTTTTCGCTTGAAGAAGAAGAATGTATCTTGGTATGTGCACAGTGGTATACTTCCGTGACTCTAAAGATGCATAGAAGAGATTCATCAAAAGCAAAAAAACAGATAAAAGACTACCAAGAGAAAGTATATAGGATAATCTGACCCAAATTTATTGCTGGTTGGCCTTGTTCCCAAGTATCGCGCTAAGGGCATATAAAATTTTAAGTTGGTAGGAGATGGTGTATATGGGCGGGTTGGTGAGTGGATGAGTGGTAAACATGGAGGTGCTGGGTATGGCACCCTTAATTGCGTGTCACACAATTAGCGTCTTGCAAATGAAATTCAGAAACAGCTAAATGGTAATACCAAAGTGCATTAGTCACTGTGCTATTAAGACCAAAAAAGAACCATATAACGAATTATTTTTCTAAAGTATTAAAACACCCATAATATAGTAACATCAAATATCTTACGAGAATTTGGAAACACTCTTAGAATGAAAGAATGGAAGCATATCAGTTCCTTTTGTTTGTCAGTTGTTTTCTTAGGACTTGAAAATGTTAGTTGTTCTTTTGGTAAATCCTGGTGCTTCACATCAACGTCTTCTGATTTTCAGGTTACGGTGCTTACTGTTTATGTATTTTTATATGGACGTCTATATTTGGTTTTGAGTGGTCTGGAGAAAGGGATTCTTGACGATCCCAGCATCCGAGAAAGTAAAGCTCTTGAAGCAGCTCTGGCTACCCAGTCTGTATTTCAGCTAGGTCTGCTGCTTGTATTGCCAATGGTGATGGAGATTGGCCTGGAGAGGGGATTCCGAACTGCGATTGGTGAATTTATAATCATGCAGCTACAGTTGGCATCTGTATTCTTTACCTTCCAGCTAGGCACAAAGGCTCACTATTTTGGGAGGACAATATTGCATGGTGGTGCGAAGTATAGAGCTACAGGACGCGGGTTTGTTGTATTTCATGCGAAGTTTGCAGATAATTACAGATTCTACTCAAGAAGCCATTTTGTGAAAGGGCTGGAGTTAATGATATTGCTCATTGTATACGAAGCATATGGAAGATCCTATAGAAGTTCAAGTCTTTATTTTTTCATCACCTTCTCCATGTGGTTTTTGGTAGGTTCATGGTTATTTGCTCCGTTCGTGTTCAATCCCTCTTGTTTCGAGTGGCAGAAGACAGTTGATGATTGGGCAGACTGGAAAAGGTGGATGGGTAACCGGGGTGGAATTGGTATCCAACCTGATAGAAGCTGGGAATCCTGGTGGGATGGTGAACAAGAGCATCTCAAACACACAAACATTCGAGGTCGGCTGCTTGAAATTCTGTTGGCCCTGCGCTTCTTGATCTACCAATATGGAATTGTGTACCACCTCGATATATCCCATCATAACAAGAATGTGCTGGTATTAATATTTTCCTTTACTTCTTTCGGCCAACTTAACATTTTCTTAGTTTCTTTACTTGAAAGCTCAAATTATCAAATGTTTATGCCAAGCTTACATCATTTCTTCTTTCCAGGTGTATGGACTTTCGTGGGTTGTAATGGCAACTGTTCTTGTAGTTTTAAAGGTATGCTCATTGTGTTAGCAGTAAATGTCTCAATATCTTGACATGAAGAATATATAAATGCATATATATATATACGTTCTTAGTGTCTGTCTGCTCAGAACTTCTTCTGGGTTAGTTTATTGACTGACTCGTTTTCCTCTCCCACTTGTTAATTTTAGATGGTATCAATGGGTAGACGAAGATTTGGTACTGACTTTCAGCTGATGTTCAGAATCCTCAAAGGACTTCTTTTCCTGAGTTTCGTGTCTGTCATGACCGTTCTATTCGTTGTTTGTAACCTAACAATATCAGACCTGTTTGCTGGGCTACTTGGTTTCATGCCCACAGGGTGGTCCATTCTTCTCGTAAGTACCATCAATTCTCAATTCTATATATACCCTTCTTTTGTTTGTACACCTTTGTTATATCAGAGCCATAAATGTCATTTGAACTTGCTGTCCACTCTGACAACATAAAATTGAAAAAGTTCAGTTTCTAATTCTTGTATAAATTGGGTTTTGTCAAATCCATGGGCATGTTTTAGCCTTGTTGATGTTGCGAGGTTCCTTTGAATGATGTGTGGACTTCTCCTTGAATAATTAAAAAATGTTGCTGAGTATTGTAAACTTCATATTCTGACAGGCTTTATGTTAAATTGCTCTCTGTAGATTGGGCAAGCATGCAGGCCAATGTTGAAGGGTATCGGATTTTGGGAGTCCATAAAGGGGCTAGGAAGAGCATACGAGTATGTGATGGGGATGCTTATTTTCTTGCCTATAGTCATATTGTCATGGTTCCCGTTCGTTTCGGAGTTTCAGACTCGGTTGCTATTTAACCAAGCATTTAGTAGAGGTCTTCAGATATCTATGATTCTTGCTGGGAAAAAGGAGAGGTCAGATCCCAACTAACAGTTCAAGTAGCTATACATGTACAATTTTAATTATGGAACTTGTATGTTCTTGCTCTTGTGAAGCAAGGCAACATCGAGTCAGAAAAATAATGGATTGGACCTCGAGTGACACTCATTTCTTGATATTTAGTATTTACCTCTCTTTTTCTTTACCGTTGAACTACTAGGTGGATGTCTATGTATCATACTGTTTACATCCAGGAGCTCACATTCAAAATTGTAGGTTCCCTTGACATTCTAATCTATTAAGATGTTGTCAAAATGTCGATGTTGAGTATCAGAAATTATTGCCCATCCGGTAAACAGCTGCATCAACATGTTATAGTCTGCACTTCGTAGAATTTTGAAAAAATCTCTTGTTTCTTTCCTGTCCACAAAACCAAATGATCGCTGCAGGTAATACTTTCCTGACCATCGCCAATTTCTTCTATATACCCTTTGCCCCCTAATGCTCCAACAGTTGATGAGATAGCAGACATTTCTAGGGGTAATTTGGCTGAAACAAAATTCTCTAAAAGAAAATTATTCCAAACTCGGGCACAATCACAAAGAACTAAGAGGTCATGGCCGGTTTGAGACAAAAGTAACAGCTGTTAACCCAAGGCTATCGTCTCCAATGGACTTTGCATTTTTCTTGCAAACCCGTATCTTGCCCCCTTACTCTTAGCCTCAGCGATGTAAAACCATGAAAAGAAGTGAACTTCTGAACTCATATTTTGTGCTTCAAATAAACATATATGGATGATTTCAAATACAAACACAGGTGAGTTAAAGATTTAAAGACTTAGATATTCAAGGTTGCAAGGCAGTATCTTTCTCATAAACATCTACTACCATCACAAACTTAACAACTCAATTAAATAAATAACACCACTAGCATTATTTTGTCATACATACATATACATCTCTATTGCATTCCATACAACTCCAGCCTCCTCTTTCAAGGGATTGCCAGGGCTGAAGCCGATCAATGACTTGTAGCTCCAATAACAATAGCAACTGCAGATAGAACAGCCTGTGCACCATATACAAAATGCAAGAAAGATATAGAATTAGAACATGAAAGAACAAAGTTGGTGTAGAAGAAGTAATCGAATGATTCAAATATTTAAGGGAGCAAAACGACTGACTTAAATAACCACTTCAGCGTATTAGCAAGAACAAACAAAATTTTCATGGTAAAGTTACTGGGTAATTTGAAACCCCAGATTGCACACATTTGACACATGAGTATTACAACCAACCATTCACATGAGATTCGATGAGCTTTTACTTCCCAAGAAACCGACCATATGAACAAGAAAACAGCAAAATGCATAGTATGAAACAGTCTGAGAGAGCTTAATTAATTGGTTATGCAGACATGGATAATAGGTTACATTGCGAAGTCCACTTGGTTGGTACAGACTAATTTGAAATCTTTAAAAAGACCACAAGGCAAAGGTTGTTAAGGACATAACAAAGTGAACGTGTCAATATAATGATGCAATGGTCGAAATAAAACCATTTAGCCAAAGACCAAATTGAGAAGCTAACATCTGAAAAAACTATGTGCCATTCAAATGCTTGTCTGCTAACCCAACTGTGCATACTCAATTCAGTAGTAAAATGTGTACACACGGCCACACACACTAGTGAAGTTAGAGAAAAGAACAAAATATTACTTATAGACCATAATAGAGAAGTTTAATGCAACACTCAAACTCAACGAACCTCATTCAGCAAAGTTAAAAGGAACAGTGAATATGAAATATACTTACAGCAATTGTGCAGGCGATCAACCCTGGTTTCTCTCTATGATCAATTCTGACACAAAGCAGAATGAAAGCACCAATATACCATGGAATAGCAGCAGTAAAGAAACCAACTATGAACCTACAGAGAAGAGAAAAAATATGTCACAATTAAATAACCGGAACAGGTACAAAATCGAACACAACCGAAATGCACCCAAGAAAACATACAAGATCGAAAAATTAAGCAATTTTGTGAACTTACAAAAACCAGCCGACCCCACAGCCACATATAGGAAGACGACGATGTCGCTGACCATCAACAGGCATTCCGTCAACAACATAACCTTCAACACCATCGAGAAAAACGATTGATCAAACAGTAAAAAACGAAATTCCTTAAAAAAATATGGTGTATTTAATTATGTTTTGGTTATCAGATCAAACTATAGATGGATCAAACAAACCAACGAAAACCCAAACAAATAAATAGATTCAGGAGGGAGTTGCAAGTTTTTTGACAATTACCTGGAATACCTTGATAACCATGAGGGAAGTGAGGAGATGCCCCATGAAGACCTGGGGGTGGAACAGGCTGAGGGTAACCAATTGAAGGCTGTTGGGGATAAGAAGGAGGAAGACCTTGGAAAGTACCGTATTGAGGCGGTGCTGATGGCGGTGACTGTTGATCACCACCACTACCACTATAGATACCTCTGCTCTTTCCTTCTTCCTTAGTAGACATCTCTAAAATTAACGAATCAAGGATATGAATTATGGTTTCAGAAATTAAACAGATTCTTTCCCCAATTGACTATTCTTCTTGTTCGATTTCGTAGTAGAGAAGATTGACGGAAAAATTATTGCTTCCGTTTACTTCTTTGGGACTATTATTGTTGTTATTACAGTTTGATGATAGAGAAGTATACATTTATTGAAAAATCTACTCCAGCTGGAACAATAAATCGAAGGATAGTGTTATATAGCAACTCCAATCTTACTGTTTCATAACTCAACAGTCAACACAGGCTTCTTAAGGGCCGGGCCAGCCGGCAATGATTGTTTTGCAGGAATGGTAATCTAGAATCAGAGTTTGAAAGGGATCCCAATCCCAGTTCATGGATTTGTCGCTGGAATGAGAATGTTTTTTCTTTTCTTTTTTGTTTATCAAAAGATGAAAGTTTATATTAAAAGAAAACTACCTATGGATCTGTTTACATCATGTCATTTTTGTGCACGAACTCCGGAAGAAAAAGTCTTCATTTTCATGGTTATTCTGTAAAGTAGGAAGTAGGAACTACCTTCATCTCCTTGGTAATTTTATAATGGACGAACTACCTTGGCATATTAGTATCATTTACTTGATTGTAAAAAGGATTAGGAACAACTCGATCTTAAGCTACATTTCGCTGTTAAAATGTGTTATTTTTCGATACATATAGTATACTATTAGAATTATGGGTACTAACAGAAACAAATACAGAAGTCTAAACCACAAATTTGCATAAAAAATATGTTTAAAGTTAAGGGCTCATCTTTTCTCTAACCGCTATAACTATGGAACAGCTATAAGTAGAAGAAGAAGACCAACTATAGCAGCACCTTCAAGAATTTAGTATACAATCTTTAAAAGGAAAAAGAAAAAGACGATAGACTGGAAATAATCACTTGAAAATCGAAAACATTACAATGGAAGTAAATTTAATACCTACCTACTCCATATAGACTGGAAATAATCACTTGAAAACCTGACAATGGAAGTAAATTCCAATGCCTACTCCATATGTCAGACACAGTAATTTGAAGAGTTACATGCTCCTTTTGTGTTTAACATCTTGAGGTATGATAACTAGCTAGTAATGAAAACAGTTTCATGCAAGGGTTTAGTACAGCTTACCCTTATCCCTCAAGTGATAACTGTGATAATTGTCCTTCAATGGCGTTATTGTCGATATGGCAAGATTTTCTGCATGATGAAGGTATAAGAATGAGGCCAAGACCGTTGCTCCATAGGAGATGGTGAGGAGCTTCGATGCTATGGTACTCCACTGCATCTTGCAGTATAATATTTCCTTGTTTGTCAATGCAGTGGAAAGCACCATAAAAGAACCGCCCATCGTTGATCCCAACTAGCATACGGTGAAACATAGCTTTCTGACCTGGCTAACATTTGTGGATTCCTTGTTATAAGAACTTCCTGAACTTTCAAGTTCATGAGAAGAGAGTTCCAATGGTTGCTCCATATGTTAGGACAGTAGTTTAAGGATTTAATCATGTTCTTTCCACGATTAATGTCTTTGAGTATATGAGCCAGCTCACCAGCGAGCAAAAACATTTTGAGATGATAAAAGTTGCTAACAAAGATTTCGCCAATATAATTCAAGTAACTAAGTAGGAAAACTGGAGTCTAGTAACTCCCTCTCACTGCAAAACAAAATCAAAACAGGTAAGTAAGGTTGTTGTTATCAGGCACAAAGATAAAAACTTCTTTTAGCAGCCAATTCCCTTGACCTGGTTTAGGTTTTTATGAAAAAGATGACTAACTTTGACAAACTGGTACTGCAGTGAATGCTAGGAAGCTAAAGATATCAAAATAGTTAATCCGTGAATACAAATATCAGGATATTCAGGAACAATCTGACTAATGGAGAATTTTTATAAACCAAGTGAAGTGTGGAAGAAAAACGATTGTATTGGGAATTTGAGAATCAAAAACATGCATTCCACTCACAGTGCATAATTTAAAACTCATACTATAGCATGTGAACCCCAATAAACCAACCAAAGAAACGCTAGTTTCAACTGCAGTAACGCCCCAATTCCTTAAAAGATAATCTAACTAGTAAATAATATAACCTAGTTTCAATCTACCTAGTACGTAATATAACCTCAGAACGATACAAACACATATACAAACTGACTGCAGCATATAAAATCAGCATACAACATACTGTCTAGCACATAACAACACCCTTAGTGAAAAGAAAAATAGGTTTTTTAGCACAGTTGTACGAGTAGAAAATCTGCACAGGTACTCAAGGTACCACATCCATCAGATCTACTCATACATACAGTTATTAATTGTGGTTTAGCAGCCCGAAGACAACAAGAACTGCATCGAAGGTGCTATGAATAGTACTTAAAGATCGAATAAAACTATAAAGACTGAATACGAGAAATCCTTATCTATTTCAATGCTGAGATTACATGAATAGAACCCTAAGGAACCAGAGGAGATTACAAACCTAATCTCTCTCTTGCTACTTAGGCTCAACCCAGAGAGAATCCAACCCTTACAAAGTTTTCCAAGCTCGCCTTATATAGGCCGAGCTTGGGTGGTTTACAGCTAATAAAGACAAAGGACTCAATCGTGGTGGTGTCAGTTCCTGTCGAGTAACGCGGTTTACACTCCGAGGATGAATCCTGGGCTTCGGTCCCTTGTCGTGGTCCGAATCCCTTCCCTCCGAGTCTTGACTTCACTCGTGCGTATCTTCCTTTCCTTTATCGGTCCGGGACATTGCTGCCAATCCTTTCGGTGTAGTCCTCTTGGTATGGCTAGGCCTCCCGGATGCGAGGCACGTGTTCCGAGGGGTTTTATCCCCTACAACAGTGTTGCTTTGAAAACCAATACAAAATACAGACATGATGAATTCCAAGCCACATTCAGTTTGAGCTGAATTTCAACTCTTATCTTTCTCATAAGGTCACATTTAACTTCACTAACAATACATATAAGAAGATTTGACCATTGAAATTAAGACCTTGAAGTTATAAGTGTAACCACAGCATAATAAGAAATCACATTCGACCAGAACCTTAAGAAATAACTAAATCATTAACTGATAATCACCATATACAAGCACAATTTCTCTGTACCTGAAAAAGAATAGAGGAATTTCAAGAAAAGACTGATAAAAAAGATTTTACCTTTTGTATTAGGACCTAGGAGTAGCTACTATCTTAAACCCCAAAAGTGACTCCTTTCACTATCAATTAACCGTCTGCAAGGGTTTCTGATTAAATCCTAGTTTTTGTCTTTCCACGGCTCTTCTAATCTAACTTCTGGTTTTTTTCTCTTTTTTGCTTCGATCTTATGGAGTGAACAGGTAGGAAACCCCGTAGCATACACTACAGTCCCAAATAACAACACAAGTCATCTGTAAAAGAATTCGAATGTATAATCCTCGAGAGGGCGTCAGCGTGGTCCATATGGCACAGTGGCGGTGGTATGAACTATGGCATGTGGTATGTACAAGTACCACATCGTTTGGTAATACTAGGCTACTATCCCATACGAGAACAAGGCACGAAGTATATCGATGAATTTTACATGTTTTGGATTAAAGAAATTCCGATGTTTAGACTTTAGTGTTTGATGACATAAGAGCAAGCACCATGGTGCTCAAAAAGTACAAAATATGGACAGTTTTCTCACATTTTTGTGATTTATTCTAGCAATGTCTACAAGGGGGAGATATCTGGGCCCCTTTGAAAACAAGGCTTACTCATCGGTTACTCAGAAACCGCGGCTCAGAAGCCGTCGCGGTTTCTGAGAAGCCGCACATTTCTGCATGCGGTTTCTGAGTAAACGCCGATAAATAGATACTTGTTTGACCTTTTTTTTCTCACACTCCTCACACATTCGATCTAATTAATCCCTCCCTTTTACAACGGTAATTTCACTCCCGGACATCCATTTTACAGGGATAACAAATAGATCCGTTGGGTTTCACTATAAAACCAACCCACCTTCACAACAACAATTTCATCCCAATCAATCTCATTTTAGTTGATTCTCTCTTTCTCTCTTACTCAAATATGTCTAACACATCGTCTTCTCAGCCTGTTTCTTCTCGAAAGGGAAAACGCCCAGTCAAAGAAATACTATTTTGAGTTAGCGTCCACCAAAGAAAATCATCTCACCTCCCCATTCAAACGATCAATCGGGTTCTCCTCCTCCTGCCACGCCAAACTTCGTTTTAGTAGGTACTCCTCCTTCGCCTCCCCAACCAAACTTCGTTTTACTAGGTACTCCTCCAGCATCTCCTCCTCCCAGATATCGATATCGGCACATGAATGAGAAAATAGCTGATGAATATTATTATGAGTACTCTCCATCCCAAAAACCGTTATCTCCTCCTCGATTCACAGAAAATAAATCGAGTCCTGCTCCATTTACGTTGGGTGAAGATTTATGTTTTTGTAGAAATCTAATATTGTACTATCCAACCCCGGTGGAGATATAACGAAGTTGTATTACTATTATGGAGTTTAGTCAAAGAAGACGAGTTGCGCGAGATGTAAATGCGTTGCGTTCGTGATGGAGTATCATACACAAAACCCTCGACGAATTTATGCACTTGGGGAGATTGATCGGAGATACATTCAGGGAAGATACCGATGATGAAATTCTAGCCAGGACTATAAAGTAATGGCAAGTATGGAAAGGAAAGGACTTCGAGTAAGAACGACATTACTATCTCCTGAAGAAATTTCTCGCGACTCGTTATGTGTCTTGAGTTAGTTTCTTCATGTAATATGGGTTTACTATATAATGCAGTGAATAAAGTCGGTAGCTAAATAAGGTCTATTTAAGCCCAATGTAATTTAGATTCCGAGGTAATGCGAAATAGATTTTCATTATTCTGGCTACCAATTATAGTTGTTAAGTAGAAGATGATATAATAGA
>JAJJMA010220558.1:0-10139 GCA_023529015.1 Papaver nudicaule | reverse complement strand
CCTATGATATCATTATTGTGTCGCACTCACATGAATGCTGCGATATTGATTGTGAGCTCTGGATCTAAGCAAATAGGTTTTTGCACTCACAGTTTGGCGCTAGAAACAGGGACATAATGTCTCGGTAAAAGTATTAGTCTTTTCCTAGTGACTTTGTGTTCTCAAAACAAAATTAACAGTATGATTTTTCTCACTAAGAGAGCAAGTAATAGTGTTTAAAATGAATAAATTGTTATTACTTACAATGTTATATTCATATTTTCATCTCGTCCTGAGCCTACACAATAATACCGGAGGCACGACATGGCGGGAAAGGATTGAAGAAGCAAATCCAGAAGGAGGATGGAATTATATTAATGATTTAACTAACAGAATTTTTGTAAAAATCTACTGGGTTTTTCTTTTGTTTGTTCCATTGCAGAACATGGAGTTGCTCAAAGAACCCCCAAAGCCAAAGAATCCAATACCTACAGTAAGAACGCGGAGTGCGCAGAAAATCGCCATGGAGCAGGAAGCAAACCGCACGGTCGCAGTTGCAAAGGCGAGCACAGTGACGGGAGTAGACTTGAGAGCGGTTGTAGCATCCAAAGAAGCATCAATGGCCGCAGCAGAAGCTACGGCGGAAATGGTTGCGATAGCAAAGAAGAAGGTTTTCGAACAGCATCAAAAGACACAGGCAGCTGCTGCACACAAAGAGATCGTGGACAGGAGTGCCACTGAAGAAGCACAGAAAGTTGCGTCAAAAGTTGCAGCAGATGCAAGAAATTCTCGAGCAGCTCAAGATGCAGAAATCCGTAAGATGGAAACGGCAAAAGCAATGACAGAGAAAAACAAAGGCAAAATGGGAGGAACGACCCAAGAGGATTACTGCGATTACCACGGAGTAAAAGGCCACACGACCGAGAGCTGTCAAGCTGCTAAAGAACACGCAAAGAAGCAGGCCGACCATCTTCATCAGTATGGAATGGCACCAGGCGAGCTGGGAGGATCCTCACGCTTACAGTTACCGTATCAACTTCCCGGGAGTGGAGTCTTGTCACCAGTACAGAATCCCGCCATGCAGCCTGAGAGGGTGGAACGCGGAAAACCACATGTTAACGTTGAGGCTAGTGAAGACGATTCTGTTGAAGAAGAATTAGAAGCAGAGTCTTACCATCAGCACGAAATTCTCCAGTGCATGGAGCCATCTCCACAATCAAACGCATCCATACTATTGGCGGCGGAACTAAAAGCAGCTCAAAGGGAACGGAAACTGCTAGCAGACGCAATGGCCATTCTAGCACGGGAAAATGAGGAGCTAAAAGGAAAAGCAGTGATCTTGGCGCGAGCACAGCAGGTACAGCCCATACGATATCAACTTCCAAGAAGTCCCGCACGAGAGGAAATCTCGCAAAACATTCGACATCAAAACAATCAAGAAAGAAGAATGATCACGCATCCTCAGCAAAGAGTCCGGCCACCAGTCATACCGTGCGATAACAATTACCCAGGAGATATGGATTACGACTATGAAGTAGGAAATCAATCCGCGGAGGATGACATGGCAGGAGATTATGGCGAGGATGAATATGAGGATGATTATGGTAATGAAGTGCACGCGGTAAACAGACCAGCTAACCATGGCGCCGTACCCAATAATTATGAACGTCAATATCGAGATGAGCTAGAAGAAATGGGAGCTGAGCTAAGAGCAATCAGAGCGCACCAAGGAGGCAACAAATTGGAAGTGGCAATGCACGATGCACAGACAACACCCCTTGTTCCCAGGCTAGCGTTAACTAGGATTTCCAGGAAATGCTCACTTCCGACTTTTTCATGCAACGACGGAACCAAGGATCCCGCAGCACACTTAAGGTATTATGCACGGGTTATGGCCCCATGGGTAAGGAATAATGTGGTAATGTGCAGGTATTTCCCATCCAGTCTAAAGGGAGTCGCACTCCAATGGTACGACAACTTAACTCCAAACTCCATCAGATCGTATGCTGAGCTGGCCACCAAGTTCGTGGGACAATACATGTATAACAAAGCATTGAAGACGGGGACTGATAAGCTTCACGGACTAATTTCTAAGCCAGGGGAAAATTACAGAGACTATGAGAGAAGATGGACGAAGATCTGCCAAGAAATAGGAAACGTGAGCGATGAGGCGAAAATCAGCGGTTTTACTTGGGGATTGGACAGGCACTGCGCACTTTTCGTGGAGATACACGGATCGGATCCGCAGACTGAAGGAGCATTGCGTATTATCCTTGAGAAGCATGTACGATTGCAAGAGATCCAAAAAGACAACCCCCGGGGTCAATCACATCGATCCACAGATCGGCAAAGGAGCAATCACAGGTCTTCACAAGGGCAAGGGAGTACACATCGCACCAATTCGGTGGAACCCGTGCCCACAGAGAAGAGAGCTCATGATGGAGCAAGGCAGTACGACAACAAGCGTCTAAAGCCGGGAACAGGAAAAAAGAGCTACGATTTCAATGATTCGGTCTACACAAAGTTGAACACGAGTGTGTCACAAATCCTACGAACCCTGAAATCCCGTGCGGACATGAAGTGGTCGTGGTCAAGAGGACAACAGGCTCCCCGAAACGAGAACCACAAAGATTTCTGTGAATATCACGAGTTCAAAGGACATCGAACCGAGGATTGTAAGACTTTAAAAGATTACATACAGGGATTGGTGGACACAGGAGACCTAGGGCAGTATGTATATCAGCAACAACGCAGCCAGCGAGACAAGACGGTCACAATTCCGCACAATGACCAAGTTGTTACAATGATCACCATTCAGAATCACGGGCTTCTACACTCGTGGGAGGTATAAGCCAGCGACTCAGAAAGCGCATGGAAAGCCATGAGGTTTTTAGCATGAATGGAGAAGCCACGGAGCAGTGGGAAGGATGGATGGTGACACCTTTAAGTTTCTCAGCAGCAGATGTAGATCAAGATATGGAGGTGCACAATGATCCGCTCGTCTTGACTCTCCCCATTGCCGGATGGAACGTGAAGAAAATCTTGATTGATAGCGGGAGTTCCCTGAATGTAATGTTTTACAGTGCGTTCCTAAAAATGAATCTCAAGGATGAGCAGCTATCCCCTTCCCGATACACCATTTACGGATTCAATGGGTCCATTTCGAAACCCAAGGGATAAATTGTACTGGAGGTGAAAGTGGGTCCCTTGACGATCAATACGAGTTTTAGCATCGTGGACGCGCCTTCGCCTTATAATGCCATAATAGGAAGATTGTGGGTTCATCAACTAAAAGGAGTTGCATCATCGTATCATCAATACCTAAGCTTTCCTACGGATCAAGGAGAAATGCAGATCAAAGGAGATCAGGACATAGCAAGGGAGTGTCATGCGACGGAAATCAGAATGAATGCGGAGCGTGCGGAGCGAAATACCAGAAAGGCCTGCAAGGAAGAAAATAAGAACATCGTCATTAACGAGTATCTCGAGGAGTCTAAGGGAAAGAGATTAATGCACGTGCATACCGATCCTGCGTACGAAATGTCGAGTCCATGGAGAGAAGCAGAGAGAAATAAGAACTTGGCAATTGAGCAACATCTTACGGACATAGCAAATGAAATCCTTGCTACCACACCAAAACTCAACGGAAGCTCGAGCACCTCTTGTCCCGGAATGACTCCTGATGAGATAGAAGCAATGAAAGCAGTAAAGGGAAAAGCGCACGCCAAATAGCCATACTTGACTGGTGCAAAGTCAGTATTGGACCGCACGGGACCTATCAGCCTTTGCAATACTTGACTGGGGGAGTCACTATTGGTTCGCACGAAGGCTCAAGAACTACAGTCAATACTTGACTGGGGCAAAGTCAGTATTGGCCCGCACGGGACCTACCAGCCTTTGCCATACTTGACTGGGGCAAAGTCAGTATTGGACCGCACGGGACCTATCAGCCTTTTCAATACTTGACTGGGGCAGTCAGTATTGGTTCGCACGAAGGCTCAAGAAATACAGTCAATACTTGACTGGGGGAAAGTCAGTATTGGCCCGCACGGGACCTACCAGCCTTTGCCATACTTCACTGGGGCAAAGTCAGTATTGGACCGTACGGGACCTATCAGCCTTTGCAATACTTGACTGGGGCAGTCAGTATTGGTTCGCACGAAGGCTCAAGAACTACAGACAATACTTGACTGGGGCAAAGTCAGTATTGGCCCGCACGGGACCTACCAGCCTTTGCCATACTTGACTGGGGCAAAGTCAGTATTGGACCGCACGGGACCTATCAGCCTTTTCAATACTTGACTGGGGCAGTCAGTATTGGTTCGCACGAAGGCTCAAGAAATACAGTCAATACTTGACTGGGGCAAAGTCAGTATTGGTCCGTACGGGACCTATCAGCCTTTGCAATACTTGACCGGGGTAGTCAGTATTGGTTCGCACGAAGGCTCAAGAACTGCAGACAATACTTGACTGGGGCAAAGTCAGTATTGGCCCGCACGGGACCTACCAGCCTTTGCCATACTTGACTGAGGCAAAGTCAGTATTGGTCCGCACGGGACTTACCATTTTTGTGATATTCAACTAAGGGAATGTTACTTGACTTATGATGCGTAACAGGGGCCAGTATGTATACATACTTTGTTTCGAACATATGTTACCCATCATAAGCCAAAGAGACAATATTTTTTGTTTAAGCAAAGGCCTTGGCAAAGCAGATATGACAATCCCATTCCTCAAACAGGGGCAGTAGAAGAGAATGGAAAGGAAAGTATAAATAAGAAACTAAAAAGTAAACAAAAGTTCTGATGATTGACCATTAAACAAAAGGCAGATTACAGCATAAGTGATTACACCCGCATTCACCCCAATAGTGAGGTAGCAGTACAAAATATCAAAACATCATAAGGGATAATCAAAAACAATCATCAGAATCAAGGAAAGTTTGAAAATGAAAAGACAAAAACATCTAAGAAGAGGGCGCATTAGCATGAGGACCAGAAGACTTCTGATCAACCGAAGCTGCAGACGTTGAAGACTGAGTAGCACGTGGGTCAGGTCGTACGGGTAAGGGTAAGACGGGATAATCCTTCCCAGTAACTCCGCGAAGCTCGTCATAAAGATTGTTCACTTTGGTAGCATACTTCAGATGTGCGGCAAAGGCAACTTCAGTAATTTGATGATTAAGCACGGATACTCTCTTCTCAGCTTTGGTAGCACGTTGCTCAATAGATGTCACCTGTGAGAGAAGGTTAGCGCGATGATTCTCCGTCTCGGTTAATTTTCCTTGTAATTCCAAGTTCTGGGAATTTGCAGTACGAAGTTGTTCTTCAAGACCTGAAAGAGTAAAGAAAAATGAGTACGGAAAGACGGTATACACGAGAACAGGAAACATTACGCAAGGACCCCATTCGTGATAACATTACCCTTGAAATCTACAGATAAAGCTTCTGCGGTTCCAATAAGAACACAATTTTCCTCTGAGAGTTTGACATGTGATGCCTCAAGAGAATCGTAGAGGGACTGCAGATTAACTATCTCTGCTTTGTGCAATTGAGTTTCATGTTCAATACGGACATTTTCATTATGGACTCCTTTCACCGCACACTTCCACTTAGCACATGACATCTCGTCATCAAGCCTCCTTGAGGTTAATTCATCAACAGTGCGTCTAGCAGAATCTAGCTCAGTTTTGAGAATATCAAATTCTTCTCTAAAACTGAGATTCTCACGGGAAAGATGAGACACTTGGGAACGCAATTCTTCGATAGTAATGCGATCCGAGTCAGGAGTACGATCGACAAGGTATGCGCGCAAGTCTGAAAGTTCACGGGTTACATTCACCAAGGAAGAAGTTTTCCAAGACAATTCAGCCTCGGCCTTCTTCTCATAAGCTCTATAATCCGCGACAGCTCTAAGCCTTTGGTGATCAACATTATGATAGGCTTCTCTACACTCTTTTACTACGTCACTTTGCTTATTATATCTAAGTTTCACGGTTACTAATTCAAGTGCAAGTTTTTTGTTTTGGTTTCGGAGTCTGTTAACCGATTTGTGAAGGGATTGAACTACATTTTCACCTGCCCCTGGTCAGCAGGGGGGACACTTTAGGTAATGAGCTAGACAAATGCAAAAAGAAAGTGGGCAAGAAAACAAGAAACAGAAATGTACCTTGTTTGGAAAGCAACTGAGCACGAAGGTCCTCCAACTCCTTGTGTAAGGACGCGTTCTCCTCTGAAAGCTTACGGTTGGATTCAGTCAATTTAGCAATCTCGGGAGCGGCGGGACCGGCCTCAGCAAGTTCCTTCTGTAAATCACTAATATGGGCACGGGCTGTCCTTAGTTCTTCCCCTTCGTCAGCAAACAAAACAGACAACTGAATGGACTTGAACCTAAAGTACTTGTACAGCATATAACAGCTGTACTGATACTTCATCAACTAAAGAGACATGAAAGAAATATCAGCAAGAAGCCTAAAGAATAATAAAGCAATAAAGAAAGAGCAACGAAGAAGGGAACTACCGCAATAAGGTTCATCTGAGGGAATAAGTACGCCTCGCCATCAGCAATAAGAATCATTTCTTTCACACTGAGGTTGAGATCCAAACCCGCAGTAAGAGAAGCACACCCCGGGTCACTAGAACTGCGACCCCAGCTTTCCCGCACATCCACAAAAGGAGCAGTGGCGGTCTCTTCACGAATACGGGCGCTGATTTTAGGTTCCTCCGGTAACGCGGTGGAAGATGAAGAAGGAATAGAAAGATAGCCTCTAGCACGAGCCCAAGCAAACCCGCGTTCGTTATCCGACAAGTGAATCAATAACTCAGAAACATCGACATTCATGCAGGTGCCAGAATTAGGAATGGACTGCGAGTCATTAAAGACAGTAGCAACCATAGGAGATTTTTCACCAACGGCTACCGGCACCACGGGTTTGTCCCAATCATCAAAGCCGTCCAGTATGTCATTGGTTGCATCAAACTCATCTTCTCCCCCCGCTTTAAAGGAAAGGGATTTGGTCTGGGTATGCTCTGTGTTCCCGCGAAAGAGAACATTATGCACGTCAGTAGCATCATGAGTGAGATTATCACGGTTCCCCCCAGAAAAATCTTGGCCAACATCATTATAAGCACGAGCACCCGCACTTGTTGAATCCTCCGTATCAAAAGGACCTTCCACGGATTTGCGAACAGAAGGGGACACAGATGCGTTGCCACGGGATTGACCTTGGGTAGGAGTGACATCGTGTTCCAAGGATGCAGAACGTGAAGTGTCATGACGATTGGAGCTACGTTCGTTATCACTCGCACCCCTGTCTTGTGCACGGGAATCCTCCTCCGAATTCTCGTGTTCCAAGCCCTTAGAATTAGACGACTCACGATCTGTGTCTTCATGATCTTGCTCGGTATCTTGTTCTGGGTCCTCAGAATCTTCTTCATCCTGTCTTTCGCCTGGGGATTGTTCCACAGCAGAGTCTGAGGACTGGACGCCTTCCTTCTCGGATTCAGGAGAAGACTCGGCGACAACTTTCTGTTTTTTCTTACTCACCTAAGGAAAAAGAGAAATTAGTACGGGAATTTATACTCTAAATAAAGACATTTAAAGATCAAGAGAAACCATACTTGAGAATGAGAAGCACCAGCTTTTCGTTTCTTATTAGCTACCACAATTGAGCCATGTTCAGGAGTGCTGAACTCATCAATGTTGGCGGGAAAATCTTCCAAATCCAACTCGTAAAGACAGAATCCTTGCTTCCTGTACACTTTAGGCTGAGGAAGAGCAAGAGCTGGATCTTTCAAACTAAAACCATGCGCCCAGGGACCAATAATCTCACAAGGAGTACTGTACCAGGTGTAGTCATGGTCATCACGCACTTTGTCAGCTTTGGCGATATTCTTGGCTTTAGGACCATCGACATCGCTAAGTAAGCGTATTTCACCTTTTTTAGCTTGTTTTCCCGTCAATTGGCGTCTTTTCACACCAACACTCCATCTCACACGTGCGGTAGGCACGATCAAATCGGCATAGGTTTTTTTGAAGTTCTCGGGAGTGTACAATTCTTGGTCCGAAAAGTCAGGTTTGAAAGAAGATACCTTGGTTTCCTTATCACTGCGGCACGCGCACTCTGACAGAACTCGCCAAAAGCTACCAGTATAAAGGGAAACATGGCGCCACTTAGACCATTTGCTATTACGACCGCACAGAACATCGTAAAAAAAGTGGTTTGTCTCCTTGGCATCGTACAAAGGGATCCTGAGACCCGCAGCCAGTGCTCCCACAGTAGTCAGAAGATGGGTATCATCATATTTGTACTTTTTGATCATGTCCAGAGTCAACACATCATTCTCGCACTCGACGAACTTAACCTCGAACTTTTCCAGCCCGAACTTCTTCTTGATGTCATCAATATTGCAGTGTTTAAAAGAATAGTTCTCGGGAGTAATGCTAATGTCTGGATAAGGATCAACCTTCAATGCGTATGATTGTGCAACAGATTTGACCTTTGAGGAAGCTTTGTCACTAGGAGAGCGTGGACGCTTCCCGGACGGGATTTTGCCTGAAGTTTTGGATGAAGTACGCGCACTCTTCCGCGACCCCACAATTTGCTTGGGGTTCACGTCAATTTCTTTGCCTGAATCAAAAGGAGCAGTACGGGCCTTACTCGACTGGGGATTCACATCAATTCCTTTGCCTGTATCAGCAGGAGCAGTACGGGCCTTACTTGACTTGGGATTCGCATCAACTCCTTTGCCTGTATCAGAAGGAGCAGTACGGGCCATACTTGACTTGGGATTTGCATCAATTCCTTTACCCATGTCAGAAGGAGCAGTACGGACCGTATCAGGCTCGGGATTGACACCAGATTCTTTATTCTTCCCAGAGGGTGCAATGCGGGCTTCCTTAGAAGATTTACTGACAACACGAGAACGTGAATCCTTTACTTCGCGAGATGATCCAGTTTTAGCGGCAGATTCCAGTCGGTCACCTGCAGGAATGGACTGAGATTTACTAGAAGGCTTCGACCCGCGGTCCAAAGGCAATTTTTGTTCATCACGGGAACGATGCGCCCTATCTCCTTCACGAGACTGATCACGATCATCACGAGAATGACGGACATCACTTTAATCGCCTCCACGAGACCTATCTCTTCTGGAATCATCACGGGAATGACCGTCTTTGTGCCTATCACGAGAGCGATCACTTCGATGAGCATCAGGAGAAGGCTTAGGTTTTTCTCCTGCACGAGGACTACGGTCATGACGATCTTTATGTGAGCGCGGATCTTCTTTCACCCGAGAAGACATGGTACACTACATCAAAAAATCATCACGGGATCATAAGGATAACAAAAGCAGGAAAAGAACACAAGAGGAAACCCGTGCGGGATTTCGGTTTAAGACGAGTAACAGGGGCAAGTATGTATACATACTTTGTTTTGAACATATGTTACCCGTCATAATCCCAAATCCCGCAATCACGACAGTATTGAATACTTGAAGACATGCCTATCCATGACGAAAGCAAAACAAAAGGATAAAGCAAAAATCCAAATGACAGTACTAACCTATGACTATAATTATATCAATTGGTGAGTTTTTAAGGGGACAGGAAAAACAAAATCAAATCAGAATCAAGAAAGGCAAGGACGGGCGTAAGGAAGATTAAAAGCCAACAGTCGATTGTCTACCAACAAATCCCTTAGAAGGCCATTAATGAAAACCAGAATCAAAGGAAAACAGGACGAAGACAAAAAGAAAAAAGAATACGACGTACCTGGACAAAATTGAAGGCGCAACAGCAAGGGTCAGAGGGACAGTTGCAGGTGTAGTAATGGTGGATGGAAGAATTTCGGAAAAAAACAAGAAAAGGAGAAGAAGAGAGTCAGAGAAGAAGAGAGTCAGAGAAGAAGAAGATAAAAGGTGAAATAAAGTGATGTTTGACTTGTGTTTATTTCGAATATATATAAACATTAAAGTCCACGACCCCACCAATCTAGGGACGGTTATACCAACGTGCGAATATGAAAAGACAGCAATAATTTCATTCCGATTCTACTCCTAGGAGAATTCGAAAAGAAAGGGGCAAACTGTAATAGCACATTTGACATGTTACACGTGGCGAGATCTGAAGATAGAAGTAACTTAACATGATACAGCAAGAAG
>JAJJMA010220521.1:0-17353 GCA_023529015.1 Papaver nudicaule | reverse complement strand
TTATTGTACAAATCGAATAGGTCACATTTATTAGAGGATGTACAATGGCACATGAATGGGAATTGAAAGAAGTGCCTAAATCATCAGAGTTGGTGATCAGATACTCAGATAAAACCAGGGTACCCTACAGAAATTAATATGAAGTTTTCTGGGGGCACCCACAAGAGAAGGGAAATTGATAATCCGAACAGGTGCATTATGATCAACCAGATGGCAGCGATAATGAGACCTAAATTTGGGTTACAAGCAACGGAACTGCATTTTTACACAGAGCCAATGCAGGATCGTAATCATTTTGTTCCAGTCTTTACAAGATGCCGAGACCAGGATAATAACCAAGAGTGAGAAAGGCAGACACGATAATGAATGACAGCAATTTATGGAGGACACTTGTAACATGTCCTAGTGATTCTAGCTTTCACTTCCATTGCACGCTGCCACTAGACAATTTTGGAAATGAAAACCCTTCATCACAATGGCACTCGTCAAGTTTTGAGCAAGTTTGACCGACAAAGTAGATTTAGCTGCAGTCTCATACATGAGCAAACCTCGGGTAGATTAAGCTGCAGTCTGCTAATACATGAAAAAACCTCAAGATATCATTTCTCCGTACCCTACAGGTATCAACATTACCCCCATATCTTCTTTATCGTTCTTAATGTAGCCTTGCAATGGACTAAAAAACTGATAAACCACACAGAAGTCGGATGGATTTTAATTAAAACAGTATTAATATTTCTGGATCAGATTACTAATAGAGTAGAACTAGCAGTGTAAGAAACACTTCAACAGGTGCAAACATAAACAGAGTAAGACAGTTAAGCCAACTAAAATAAATTCAATTCTCCGGATGATTTTGATGATGATGTAATAATAAGTATCCTTCTAAAATCTTCTTCTGATAAGCCACCCTCTCTTAAAAAGGTTTTAGCATTATGAAAGTCTAGAACTGACTACCGAAACATACAGAGCTCGTCGAATCATTAGGATCCAGAACCAACAGCATACAGTCAACCAAAAGCATTGCACGTACAACACCTCGTTGCCATGATTTTCATACGACACTCGAAACACCTTCTCTGAAGTGAAGCACTTTACCCTAGAAAAAGACAGCATGCAGAAAAAGAGGATATAAGATCATTTGTGCTTCGTAGGTAAAAACATAATCTGTTCTACTCAAATGCAACTTTTTAGATATAATTTCTAGCAACTTCTGATCCCTTACTGGAATCTAGTTAAGACGTAGACTAGTTCTGAATTTGGCATAAGCCAGGCATCTGAAAAAACTTGAACATGTTTAAGGTTTGCTATGATGCAATTCAACAGACAGAAAATCAGGCAAAATGTGGCAACGTACCCAAAATGGCGACTTAGATGTTTACAAAATGATACCTACAAACACAAAAAAAAAAAAAAAAAAAAAAATAATAAACTCAGGGAGTATACTCAGAGTAAGCTATACTTGAATATCTGCTGGGGGTTCTAATCGCCAAGACATGTGGTCACATCCCTACCTACTATGACATGCTCGGAACTAGTTCAAAACATGATTCTAGGTAACCATACCCACTGGCGGAGCCAGTAGTGGGCTAGGGGGTGCTGTAGCACCCCCCTAATTCTTACCAAATCACATTTTGCCCCCTATAAAAAAAAAAAAATTTTTTAGCCCACCTTCACTATAACTAGAAACTTTAAAAAAAAAATTAGCCCCCCCGGTGTGGAAACCTGGCTCCGCCAGTGACCATACCAACAAATGTTAGACACTGTCTCACTGACGGAATTTCTACACAACCTCTATATGTAGGAAAATTAGGGCTTACTTTACTAGTCGATATGTACACGTAGCGAGACCTTCTCTCTTACTCACCATTGTTGAGCGCGAGATAGGATCAGTATCACAGGTCACCTACAGTATATAGCTTGGTCAATTTGAGGAGGAATTTGTTTAATTTCCGTCCCAAGTTCTTGTTCAATCCTATACCTGTCAAGAGAAAAAAAACGGAGAATTCAAGTGTACAGCTCATAGTAAGAAACTAACATCAAATATGTAACAACATTACAGAAACATATGAAGCACAGATACGTACAAGTTGAAGCGGTCTTCATATGTAATCAAATTCACAGCCAAACCAAGATGTCCAAACCTTCCAGATCGACCAACCTGAGTATTTGGAGGAGCACAAGTATCAGAAATGAAAGCTAAAACATAGGTTTCATTATGAAAAAAAGGGAAGGAAAATGTATGTATCTAGAGACTCTACAGCAAAACAAACATCTTCCGCATACCCTGTGAAGATAAGTTTCGGAGTTCTTGGGGAAATCAAAGTTTATAACAACGTTTACAGCTTGAATGTCAATACCCCTTGTGAATAAATCTGCCAACATAATATAATAAAAAATAATCAGATTGACCTTGCAATTATTAACATGGATATGTTTTCAATTTATGAAATGGGACACGTAAATACAATGAGAACAGCCAATCATAATAAGACCTTAGATCAAATATAGAGAAGTAGCAACATACATACCCGTACAAACAAGATTCCTACAGGCACCATTGCGGAAATCATGAAACACTCGGTTTCGGTGATCTTGCAACATTTTCGCATGAATATAGAAGCAAGAATAGCCAAGCTCTGTAATTTTTTTTGCCAACAGTTCTACCCGATTAACAGAGTTGCAAAATATGATTGACTGGTTGATTTGAAGCTGAAAAGTAAAGCACCACGAGAACAAATAATTAGTCAAAAAAAAAAAACGACATCCATCATCTCATTGAGAACGGAAACTCAGTTAAGGGCGTACCTTGGAGAACAGAGTATTCAAGCAGTGAACCTTCTGTCTCTCTTCTACGAAAGCATAGAATTGTGTTATTCCCTTGAGAGTAAGCTCGTCCATAAGATTAATGATGTACGGCTTTTGTAGATATCTATCTTTGAAATCCTTAACAGTTACAGGGAATGTTGCTGAAAACAACAAGATTTGTCGAGTCGTGGGTAGAAAACGAATTAACTGCTCGACTGAAGGTTGAAACTCTGGAGACAAAAGCTTATCTGCCTGATGTCACAAAACAAGAAATATGTCACAACAATCCAAGGTCATCTCACCACCAAACAAACAAAAGAAAACAGCAAACCAAGATATACAGCAACACTTTTTGGCTACGATTAACTCTCCTAGTGATAGTTGTTTTTTACAAATGGATCTTTTACATTCAAAATTGCGCCGACTGTAGAGTGAAAGTGACCCATGGCAGACAGCCTGCAAACACCCATTTCCATTCTAAGGACAACATTTGCTTGTTTAGCTCTTCTGTCAGTTATAAAAAAAGTTAGCATTTAGCTACTTCGTATATAAACACACAATCCCCACAACTAGTAGGGTTGCTAATAGTCACTGGGAAACACACAAAAATGACTGCTACAAGAATTAGAGGATGTTCGACATGCAAAGATCGGACATTCAATATCGAGACTAACAGAAGCATTCGCAATTCAGATTTCCAGGGGAACCATGTAAGCAAATATTGGAAGAAAATGAAAGAGAATTGACATGACCACTTAATTGGCTTGGTCTACTTATTTTCTTCTTTAACAACGAAGTTATCTGTCTAGTTTACTCCAGAAAATCATAAAACATACGAGCGAGAATAAAGTGCTTTGATGCCATACCTCATCCATAACAATCATTGAGCAATCTTTCAGTACACAAACACCCTTTTTGGCAAGGTCAAGAATCCTTCCGGGTGTTCCAACGAGCAAATGCACAGGTTGGTATAAACGCATGATGTCATCCTTTAGACTGGTTCCTCCAGTTGTGACCATGACTTGAATCTTCAAATGCTTCCCGAGCTCCTTACAGACTTGTGAGGTCTGGAGCGCCAATTCTCTAGTTGGAACTAGTATAACAACTGCATACAAAAAGTTAACTCAGTGCTTAAATACAAGTAAAACAAGACCGAAGCATACACATTTATAGAGGCATCGAGCAGATAAAGAGTATCCAATTCATTAAGATTGCGAGATCCAACATTCGGCAGGATAAAGAAGTAGTCATTACTCATATATGGCATGTGTGATAACAGGTAACCAAATGCAACAGCCTAGTCAACAGGAGCAGTCATTTCACATAAAAATGGAAGTGAAATAGAATGTATTCGACAGATCATATATCTTTCTTTATTTATTTCTTGCATGCATGCAGATAGACATAAGAAGTGGTTAGTAAACAAATTGTCCAAATTTATGTTTGTTTGCATGCAGAAGTCAACTGATGACTTCTACAAATTCCTATATCATGTAGTCAAAACCGGGATGCGAACGACCACTGATAGAGGTGCAACTTTCTCGCCTGAAAACCCTTCTTATCATAGAATCATAAAGACTGGGTATGTTTAGACCAAAAACGTAAAGCAACTTTTTGTTAATGTGAGGGCTTCCCTTTTCATTTCCTATTCAAGGAAAATGATTATGTATTCAAGGAAAATGATTATGTCTTGACACTCGTGATCGGGAATCTACTTGGTTTGTGACTAATGGCTTTGTTTGTTAAAGGGCTTACGAGTTGCAATTACCAACTTCACAAGTTTATAAGTGTGCTAAAAAAATTTAGTAAAGAAATACAGCCTACAACTACACGCCTAACAAAAGATGGATAATATTAGGAAATGAATAGCATAACAGACACATCTAAGATGGATAATATTAGGAAATGAATTCTAGATACTATTAGCATAACAGACACATCTAGTGGCAACCGCGCATTACAACACTGATAAAAGAAAAAGACTGGTCTTATGACAAGTTCAGATACTTCTGATCATACAGGAGCTACTACAAATTCATAATACATATGATAAACATGACAAATATGGATATTAAATGCACTGATACGAACTAACGCTTATTAATGACCTGAAACTATTATAGCAGCAGCTGCTAGACTACATTAAACATCTCTATCTCGTAACAAAGTTTTATTACTACTAACTAGTGAAAACATTATAAAAGGGTGTCAATCAGATGGTAAAGATTAGAACCTTGAATCACATTGTTGTCTTGATCTATTTTTTCCAGAGCAGGAATACAGAAAGCAGCTGTCTTTCCCGTCCCATTTTTAGCTCTGGCAAGAATATCGCTGCCAGTTAAAGCAATTGGAATGCTTTCTTCCTGGATGGGAGAAGGTCTTTCAAAACCCTTCTCATATATCCCCATAAGCAGCTCACGCTTCAAAAAGTAATCTTCAAATTCATTTCCTTTTGTAGCAGTCACATCCTGTAATGAGTATGAATAAAAGATAAAAATTGAGAAATTTATCCTCGAATAAGCGATGCCATAGATGTGAGCAAAAGTAAGTGCTGCAACTGCACATGAAGCAGAAAAAATGTGCATCCTGTATGGAAGAAAAAAACAGCAAAAAGATAATACACGTTGGTCTTGATCCCACACTCTAAATCTGTGTGGCATGTGGAACAATCTCGAGGATCTTTAATAAATTTATTTTAGTTGGTTTGTTGGAAAAGAAAGTACAAATGTAAAGGTTAATTTTGAAGAACAACCAAAAATTCATGATATCTAATGCTTGGTCTCCAAGAGCAAAAATAAATATATACAAGCTCCATATATTTTAACGTTCCAGCGAACAGAACATAATAATAAGCAGAAGTATGTATACCAACACTAGAAATCATACCTCTGTCCTATAACGGGTATCACTTGGTGGGATCTTTAGCCTTGCCTTCCAATCTTGAGAACTAATAAGATAATATACAACAAAACCGAGAGAGTCAGTTCATGCAACTCTATGCAACTAACAAAAACCCCACTATGAACATGCTAGCAAGATAGAGGAGAAACAAGCCAAAGAACATAAAGTAAATCCAGTCATGACTTATCTGCAAACCAAAATATATAGAAAGGCTGAAAAATGTAAATTGAGAATAAATTTGAACAGTTAAGCCTTGTAGGCACAATGTATATCTAATTTAACTAGATTAATCAACAGCAATTCAACTTTCAAACTCTCACACTTTAACACCCACAGGAACACTATGAATCGAATTTCTAGCCCCTCGATTTATTTTCCAAGAAAACGGTAAATAACTGTGACGTGAAATCCAGGCGTCAAATTTGAAATTACTCTTCTTTACCAAAAACTTTATCCAAATCCAACTAAGATTCGCAACGTATAAAAGATTAACTAAAAATTGACTAGATTAGTCGAATGATAACAGCAATTCAGCTTTCAAACTCCCACTTGTAAACACCCATAGGAACACTATGCATTGAACTTCTTTGTTAGGCTCGGCTTCTTGCCCCTCAATTTATTTTCCAAGGAAACAGTAATTAACTGTGACGTGAAACCCAGGCGTTAAATTTGAAATTACACTTCTTTACCAAAAACTTTATCCAAATTCAACGTGTAAAAGATTAACATGGTCAAGAATTTCACTTTCTTCCACTAACACAAATACTCCTTTCAAAACATGAAACAATCTAACAATTCAACATGCCCAACATATGCCGCCGGTAAAAAATAAGTCAACTCATGTAATTGAACTATCAAAACCTAGTTTACAATAACATACCATAACAAAATCAGTTAACAAAATATAACAAACAAAAACCATACCTTGAATCGATAGTTTCGGACTGAACTGCTTTCTCAACTTCATTAACACTTTGGTCATTCCCTCCCATAGGGTTTCTTCTCAACCACTGTTGTTGCTGCTGGTGTTGTTGCTGTTGTTGATACTGAGGTTGTTGATTCTGTACAGGATTCCTCTGCACATATTGTTGTTGAGGGTTTCTTGGTTGAAAATTAGGGTTTGAGTTCACATACCCACCCCCACCACCACCCCCTCCACCATTACCACCACCGCCACGACCATTACCCATCCCAGGCGGATACCTACCTCTTGGATTCATTCCAAATTCTCAAAAATCTAGGGTTTCTTGAAATTTAAAAAAAGAAAAAAAATCTAGGGTTAACTAAAAATTACTCGATTCAAAAACCGAACCGAACAAATCACCTGAACTCAGATTATCTAGTGGTTAGTTTAAAATCGGTTGCAAAATGTACAGAGAGATCTTGGAAACCCTAAAAACGAATCAAAATCAAGAAAGAGATCTGGAAAATCGATTACTCTGAAAACGGAACGAACAGACAATTCTTGTTCCTAGGAACTAATAAAGATTTGGAAGAGATTCTTGTTTAAGTGCTGTTAACACATAGAATCGAATCGAATCGAATCGAAGAGGGATTTTTGTGTTGTTTTGGTACCCTAATTTTTGCAGAGAGAATGTATATAGGTTTTTGGTTTACGGGTTTATTTTTGTTTTCATCAATGGCAAAGAAAAAAGAAAGGGGGAGGGTTAGGCCTGTAGGGGTAGTTGTGATGTGTGTCAGGGTTAATAATGGAATTATGTTGTAAAACGGTCCTTGTGTTTCGTTTGGAATTCATTAACAACCCTCTGTGATCTTTTCATCTTTCGTCTCAGGAAAAGTGAGTCTTTCACGTTGTCGGTCTTATTTCGTAGTATTGAGCGCGTAGAAAAATTAACAGCTACGGTACTAAGTATCTAGTCTCTTTTTCTTTTCTTTTTTTATAAACGATGGCCATAGGGGCTAATGGTCAGCCTCAACAGCTGGAATGAGCCTAAAGTGGTGAGGGGTGTTTGTTCAACTGATGATAACATGAAAAAGAGGAAATTTCAACTTGCTTCTAGATGTATCTTCTTCAAAAATCATGAAGAGAATTTAGAATATTTGTTGTGGAAATGCAATTTTAGTGAACTGATATGGCAGTGGCTTGGTGGTATGTTTCAGTTCCTAAATTCAGTATCTTTTGATGAGGTAATTAAGATGGCTCAAAGAAAAAGTCATGCAGTTAAGGAAGTTTGGTGAACAGATGCATTTATTACAATGAAGGAAATCTGGTTTCTCAGAAACAGAATGATCTTTGAGAAGTTGAATACAGTAGTTAGGTGCTTAAAAAAAGAATAATGCACTTTACATCTGAAAGTGAAGTGAGGATGAAAGCTCTCATGTGGAATGCAGTATATGATTTACAGATCTTAAAAGCTTTTGGGATGAAAACAAGGAAAGTTAAGGCTTTGAAGATTCTGGAAATCTTCTTTGAACTCCCAAAGGATGACTATCTCCTGCTGTGTTGTGATGGGGCCTCAAGAGGAAACCCTGGTGCTGCTGGTTTTGGATTTGTAGGCAGAATCAGTACAGGGAGTGTATTGTGGCAGTGGAATGAGGTATTTGTTAGAGCATGGCTCGGTCAACCTCACTAAGTGTTGGTATGTCAAGCTTAGTTGTCAAATTTAGTGATCAAAACTCGACCGCTAAACAACACATATTAGGTAAAGTCATGAGTGAGTTAGCTTTAGGTTGTAGAAGATTTTTGTAGGATTTAGAATCACTACTTAAAGAGTTGAAGAAGACTGAAGATCAAACGAAAACATCCGGCTTCATCGTTCAAGAGGTTAGTGAATCCAAATAACGCGATTCCATTATCTTTTACATTTGTGCTACAAAAGACAAAAACATAACTCTCTTCTTGAGCTTTACGTTAAGACTTGATCACTTGTGATCAGTGTGTCTTAAGATATAACTCCACTTTATCGCTTGTGATATTGTTGTTGAAGTTATGACGTTCCAATTGCTTAGAGCTTTCTTTTTTTCTCCGTCTCTAAGTAATATAAGGTTTTTCCTAAAACCTTCGAGTTGGATATAGCAGTGTGATGTTGTCTCGGTAATGCCATAGTATTAGATCTCATTAAATGCTATGAGTCTAAGTGAGGAATTTCGCAGCTAATATGGAAATGTGCTTTAATGAATTTCTGAAATTATGTTAGCCTCATTTCAAAGCTAAGCCTTAGTCAATATAAATAGGAGTGGTATCTCTCCTGAAAGCTTTATCCCTCTACCAAGCTCTTCTTCGGAATTGATAGCTTGTGTCTGTCGTTTTTCTTTTGAGTTACCTTTGAGCTTTTGCTCTCGGTCTAGAATTGCGAGGAAGTCTTCTCTAGGGATCGAGAAGCCTAGAAGTACCTCTGCAGGAAACTAGTTTATGTTTTACTAGTCTTCTTTGTATTGTACTTGTGTTTTGTTCTATCACGTCTATCAAACCTTGCGATCTTGTTTATTCTATGGTCCTTCTCTTCTGCAATAAGTCCACTCAAAATCGTTATGATTAGAACATACTATTTATCTATTAACCTGGATTTGTCAGCAAGCCGCTTTCGGTTTGTGTGCCTGAACTATAGATATTGAGTGAAATCAAGATTGATGTTATTAGATTTGTTCTTTGCAGGTACACCGTTCTTCAAGGTCATATCATATCGTACTTGCTACAGCTATCTGCTTGATTCCAACTGGGACGACAAGGTTTCTCTTTAATGAGTTTAGGTTTTGAAACCTTGATCGATATCTCGAGGTGTTTATTGCCTAAGTAAACTCGATATCCTCGCTCTTGGTGTTAAACAACTTCAGTGAAATATCTGTTAAGTTACCAAGGATATCATCTAGCGATTTGACCTGTCGTTATTTGGTTGTTGCCCACTAAGGTTGTAATCGTCCGATTGGAGGTCGGGTAGCAATAGTCCTCGCGACGGGCTGTGAGGCAACTCTTGTATAAGACAGTAAAGGACGTATGTTTGCGTAAGGGAGTACATGTGCGTGACCACCTTGCTGTGGTTGGAGGCGTAGGAATACTGAGGGGAAATCTTTGTGACTAATAGTCGTACTAGGGTCATATTGTCTGCACCAGCTAGTCCGAAGTCTGAGAGTAGGTGTGTTGGCGGCTTAATTCTTAAGAGTATTCAAATTGGACGAGGTCCCGGGGTTTTTCTACGAGTTTGTAGTTTCCTCGTTAACAAAAATCTTGTGTGTACTTTACTTCCGTGTTATATTTGATTAATCATTTATAATTAAAGTATCGTACTTGGTTGTTGACATAGCCTTTCGGATTCTTGTATTGACTCCCTTGTGTGAATCAATATGTGTCTACTAACTAGAGCAACTAAACATATTTCTTACTATAACTCAAACCAACTTAGTTGTGCATTGAAGATGAACATATTCAAACTTCAAACTGAGAATATCAAACTCATTAATTTCGTTGAAGCACAAATCAAAATGATAGAGTTTAAACTTTGAAAATACGCATTCTAAGATAACCAAATTAAGGTTTCGAAATCTACAATCTGTTTGGCAGAAACCAAATTAAGGTTTCGGATCCTAAAGTTCATATATGACCAGAACCGAATTAAGGTTCCCAAATCAAGTTTTCATATAGCAAAATCAAAGTTTGGTTTTGTTTTGCAAACCCTTGGTTAAGGTTTCGAAACAAGAAACACATATTAGTCTCGTCATAAATATTTGGTGTCGAACTTGAGAGTCCGTGTGGTCAAGAGACGTTTCAGCATCACACCTTTTTGTCCTTGACGCACAGGTTACATTTCTCGGGTCACATAAACCTTTAGGAAACCCTAGGGTCTACTAGACCTTTTAGAACTCACATGGTCAAGACACATTGGTCTTGATTCTCAAGTCATTGTTAGCCAGCAAACATCGTATCGCACTCATGTTCTGCCATTGGTCGCAACTTAGTTTTAAGTTTCGGACCAAATAGCTTATGGATGCAAAAACCAGATTATGGTTTCGAAATCAAAGTTTTGTTTTACCAAAACCTACATTGAGGTTTCGAACTCTGAAAGTCCATAAGATGAGATAACAAGAATATAGTTTCGAAATCTATAAGTGATATGGCATATAAGATGTTCATATATAAAGAATCAAAAAAAAAAGATTCAGAACTTCAGTAATCAGAGCCAAACCATGACGTAGTATTCGAACTCAGAAAAAAAAAGTATATCGAGTCTACACAACATAAGTGTGAGTCACGATCTCACTTACATTTAGCTCATACAAGTACGTGTTAATCAATCCAACAGAGTCAGACTAGGTAAGTCGTAATACTACCAAGACAACATCACAACTGCTATATCCAACTCGAAGGTTTTAGGAAAAACCTTATATCACTTAGAGACGGAGAAGAAAAGAAAGCTTTAAGCAATATGGAACGTCATAACTTCAACGACAGTATCGCAAGCGATAAAGAGGAGTTATATCTTAAGACACACTGATCAAAAGTGATCAATTCATAACGTAAGGCTCAAGCATTAAGTTATATTTTTTTTCTTTTGTAGCATAAGTGTAAAAGATAATGGAATTGCGTTATTTGGATTCACTAACCTCTTGAACGATGAAGCCGGATGTCTTCGTTTGATCTTCAGTCTTCTTCAACTCTTTAAATAGTGATTCTAAATCCTAAAAAAATCTTCTACAACCTAAAGCTAACTCACTCATGACTTTACCTAATATGTGTTTTTTAGCGGTCGAGTTTTGATCACTAAATTTGACAACTAAGCTTGTCATACCAACACTTAGTGAGGTTGACCGAGCCATTCTCTAACAAATTGAATCTTAATGTCCATTGGACCATCAATAACATGAGGTAAAATGAAACAACCCTAACACTCATATCTTAGGAAAGCTTAAATCCATCAGGAGCAAAGGAAAATCTAACTACCCGATGTGTAGCACGATTTACTTCTTAGTAGATAATAATAATAACTTTGTTAAAAAAACTTAAATTATAAATAAAGGCAAGAGAGTCAAGAAATAACAGTGTTGATACACCATTTGACATATTTCTCAGCCCTTCATCAAGTTTAGATAAAAAAATTGAATTATTTTATATATTCTACCAATGACATTTATTATTATAACCGGGACATCCATAGTAAAACCCGTAACCATTTGTATCATAATGATCCTTGTCAATTTTCAAATCATAGCATGATGGATTCGTAACACGTATATCAATGTTTTTAGGGTCCTTCATCATGTTATTTTTATCAACTACTTGAACCCAATTAAAATAGCTCGATGTTTTTAAACCACCTTCAGAAGGTAAATGACCGCTGCCCATTTGAGTCGAAGTATGTCGTCCTTTGTTTTTCCTATTAGTGATTTCTCCACCCCATGCTACTGATGTTGATGTCTTTGATAATTCAGTGAAGAGAGAACTTGGATAATAACTTAGTGGAATACCTTGTAATTGTACCCACCAGTGTCCACTACTTTGGTCCTATCAAATTATTTAATGTTTATTTTGGGATCAAAATTGATAATAAGTGAGAAAATTGACAACTTCTATTTTCATACCTTATGAATATTGAAGGTGGCATCTTTTTGGCTATCATTGAAAGTGGACAGCTCACTGAAGTTACAACCAAGTGAGATAATTGATGATGTTTGCACAAAACCATCGTAAAGGAGGTTGTAACAACCCGATCTCTTGTATCCGTCCGCCTAATAGTAAAAATAATAATATAATGGTTTGATATTCTTAAGAATATAATATTAACAATAATAAATGGCCTTGCATCTGTATCACCATATCATTCCATTTAACAAAGGGGTAATAATACTTACCGTCCAATATACGAAAAATCTGGTATGTTCGTCACCATATAGGCGTTGGCTCACCTAATTAAAAACAAATTTGGAAATTTAGTGGTTTCTTATAGGATAGTCATTCGTTTACATATACTTTTGGACGAAAAACTTACCATCCATCCAGCTTCAACAGTATTGATCTTTTTGTGTTCAGTGGCTGCGACCCAAACTTGGGATATACTTAATTCATTTGCTTCAGTAAATGGTTTCCAAAGATTTATTTTAGCTTGTGCTCCTAGAAAATTTCCGTCGACTTCGATTACCCGCGTACTGTAAGAATAACGTATTTTGATCATTACAACTATATATGTACTGTTAGGACATTGTCCGGTCAAACCCACTAGCGTTGGTATGTCAAGCTAGTTATCAGTTTTAGGTGTCAAAACTCAATTCTTGATTTAGCCTACTAGAGTTTAGATTTCGGAATTGGGATATAGACAAAGTAGTAGAGACCTTGAAGACGAAGACTGTGAAGACAAAGAAGACATCAATTATTCTTCATCGACAAAAGGTTAGTAGGAGTTATGACTTTTATGGAAATTCTTCTATTCTACTTTCTCTATTCTTTCAAAATATAGTCGACTACTTTAGTGGTGATAATAGGGATTGAGATCGTATTCTTGTCTAACGTGGCCTTGTGTCATGACCAGTGTTTGTTCCCACAAATACTGTGAGTACAAGAATGAATGAGATAAATTCGGTGCCATGTGTCCATTACCATGGTTTGCTTGCAAATCGTTAGTTGGATATGGATGAATCTAAAGGAGTACTCTTGAGCAAAGAGTCCATGGATTACATCTGAGGACGTACACACGTCTAAGTCCTGGTCAGCCTAAAACTTCCAGCGGAATCCAGATTTGACGAAATCTGACAGGCGGACGGTTCACAACCGGTTCGCAAACCAGAAACTCGGATTTCTTCTGAGTTCCAAAGTGACTGAACATTTCGCGAACCTGTACGCGAATCCAATGTTGGTTACTTTGCTGGTGTCGGATTTAGTGGATATTCTTTCAGAATTTCACTTGGGTCAAACTCTAAACTCCTTTATCTCTTAGATGGACTTGTATATCACATAATATCTTTTGTGGTCCATCTAACGATCCTCAATGATTCAATAAGATAAAGATTATCTCTTGTCTGTTGGATTCTATCTTGAAGTGTTTTTGAGCTAACAAAACACTTGGCAGATAATGATAAAAAGAATTCCTATTGAGATTAATCTCTATTACTTGGTTATCAAGTTTAGGGTTTCCTTAACTTGTGGGACAAGTAATTGATTGCTTTATTCCAAAGAAACCTATCTTATTGAATACTATAAATAGAGGTGTCTATGGACAAATACCGCAAGCATCAAGCATACGTGAAGGTCCTTAGGGAAGGTAGCGTAAACTCTTTTCACTTCGGTGAACGCTTGTTGTGGTATAGTCATCCTCTATAGGTTGCAGCTCCTCTGGGAACTCCCTACGACTATAAAATACTTCTCTTGAGAGTTGGGAAGCACAGGTAGATTAATACCTTAGTGGTTGAAATCAGATTGACCTGTAACCTCAGTAACCTATCTTTGTTCTTGTTTATTCCATAGTCTGTTTCTTCTGCTATACGGCTATTCAAGAACTGATACGTTACACACAAGGTTGAAAGGTAGCAACGCACGGCTGCACTTGGTATTGTAAGACCTAGTTAGCTCCAGTTATACAAGTTTCTTAAGTGATTCTTCGTGTATAACTGAGGTAGAGACAGATTGGGCATAACTTACTCGGTTTGCTTGTCAGCCCTGATTTGTGAAGTAGATTTCCGTATGACCTGGATTTAATCATCCGAAGGAAGTCAACTTGTGTGTGGTAAACTGATAGAGGACAATTAGACCATACGTCAACAATTAGGTTGCAAAGCCAGTATTGCTGACACAAGCCTTTGACATCGGTCAAAGCAACTCTTAGGCCTGTAAAGGACGTCAGCTGGGGGAATCAAGTGCGTGACGATCTGTGGGGAATCTAGATACGTAAGGAGTGCGACAATAGCCAATTCACTTGGAGGGCTGGAGTTGGTCTCTGCTACATCCCAGACCGAAGTCTTATAGTAGGCTGCCGTTTGTAGTCAGTTTGTACTGGGCGGTGTTCAATCTGGACGAGGTCCCGAGGTTTTTCTGCAAGGCAGTTTCCTCGTTAAAAAAATCTTTGGTGTCTTGTGTGCTTTTACTTTCCGCATTATATCTCTGATTATATAATTAAAGCACAAAGTAGTACGTTATTCAATAACTGTAGAGTTTAACTCCAAAGTCCCCACTTTGTCGAGTTGATCCCCAAGATCACAACTCCGGTTATCTAGGTTTGGATATTGATTTTTGAGATCGTCCAAACCTAAACCATAAGACTCACGAGCCCAAACGAAAAGTTGGTTGTATTTCGGTACCCCTCCTTTTTCAATTGGTATCAGAGCGGGTGAACACATTAAAGACATAATTGTCTGTGTTTATCTAGGCTTGTGAATTATGGATGTTAGTACTAATTCTACACCAGAGAACACCACTCCATCACACTCATATACAACTGGTTCAACACCATCTTGTGAAGAACAACCAATAAAGGTTGTCAATATGAGTGATAATCCTTACCCTTTCACCTTGACAGATGACTCTGACTCGGAGCTTGAAAGGGATGCAGCTAAGGAAAGTAGTGATCTCATTAAGTTCATGAATTTAAGTCTTCTGAGATCTCGCGACTAAAAGCCAAGGTTAACTCCCTTTTGGATAAAGTCAATGAACAAGAATCCATGGTTATTTCCCTAACCACTGAGATCACACTACTAAAAGGGAAAAGTCATGCAGCCGACCCAACCCTGAGAAGTGGTAATCTCCAAAACCCCACCAGTACAGAATCTGAAAAATCTGAACTTATGATTGCTCATAAAAAGATTGAAGAGTTAACGGGAGAAATTGATTGGCTCAAATCAATATCTGAAAAACCCGAAAACAGTCAATCAAAAACAAGAACTCATCGTGGTAAAACTGTTGGAACGAAGGTGATATCTTCGAGCACCTCAGACAAGGTGATTAATTTTCCTCATCATTTTGATGATAACAGTACCCACAAAAGGAGTTCTAATGAAGGTAAACATGAGAAATCATGTAGTTTCTGTAAAAATGAAAGGACACCTTCAGACTGAATGCAATAGCCAAAGGAGGATGAAACGAGTTGCTCTACTCCAGGACACTTTAAACCTCGTGTTAAAAAGTGTGTCTGAACTCTCAAAGTCTTACCCAGGGACAAGGGATGAGACAGAAAATAGAGGATCCTCATCTATGAGCGGAAATCATAGTAGAGTTATTCCATACTCTAGAAGAAAACCTCCGAGACCGGAGAACAGGACACCTGTTTCAACCATGACCACTGAAAAGTGGACTCCGAAGAGAGGGAACTCTAAGAACAATCAACCTCGAACTTCCAAAGAGATGATAAGCCTGAATAATCTGGATAAGATGTTATCAGGATACACTAAGCTCAATTAAGACCTTGAAAAACAGGTTCAGGAAGCTAGGAAATCATCCAGAAGTTTGTCAGATACTGAGCCATATCCCAATAACAATCGTTTCTATGATAACTTTGGAAAAGGAAGAAGATCGAGGAGGTCTAGACGAAGGTCCAGACCAGGTGAGTATGACAATACTCACTCCAACACTCAAACCTGAGTGTTGCAAACTATTTCCTTGTCTTAGTACTGGGAGATAAGGAAATATGAAAAGAGGGGAGAAGAAACCCTGACTATGATGATCAGTACTACTCAGAATAGGCACCTGAGTGCACAAACACGGTTATGTCAAAAACCATGTTGTGAGAAATGTATGAAGACTCTTGTCCAGGCTGACGTGTTCAAAAACCTGTTACCCACGGTTCCCGAACCGTCAGAAGTGTTTTTTTGTACGAAAACTCAACTACGCAGACACAGTGTTTCTCTGCGAAAAAGAATCACTCAAATCTCAATTAGATTACTTCATTGTTATATAAAACACAAACACAAACCCAAGGGACTCTGGGAGTGCAAAATTGTGTGAGATATTTGAGTCAATCCCTTCTTGGTATTCCTGTATAAATACCATAATACTTGAGGAATAATTATTCAAGTATTTTCTCTGCTATTCTTCCTCTAAAAATGGAGAAGTTTAGTTGTGCCAAAGGCTTTGAAGAGATAGAAAGGGAAGAAGAGATTCTGGAAGAAGGAGAAGAGACTATGGCTTTTCATACTCGTCAGCTTGGGGTTTACGCCTTTGATGCTTATGAATATGAAAAATTGGATCAGAGGGTTCGGATTTCATCTGCCATCGTCTATCGATTCTTCATAGATTATGAAGCCATGAAAAATAATACCATGGCTACTACAAGAAAGAACGCATTGCTTATGTCCCAGTTGGAAGCAGTACAGGATGAGCTTGCTCTCTTGAAAAGACGAATCAAGAAACTTGCTGACAACAAGTATTGTGAAGTCTGTAATGCCAAAAGTGGCTAGTTTTCCAAGTAGCAATCCTAAATAAAGTTGTTAAACAAACAACTTTTTGTTTAGATTATTCTTTCTTAGTAGATCAGATTAGTTGGTTCCTTGTGAGAACTTGTTCTTGCTTTTGCCTAAGGAATATAAACTAAATCTGTTAAGTAGTTTGCCTTTTCATGCTTTTTAGAGTTTTTCAAGCATGTACTACTTTATTTCATTAATAAAAGTTCTTTTTAGATGTTATTAATGATGTTTGCAATACTTGATTTGTCTACCTCAATCTTTGTACGAGTAGAAAATCTGCATAGGTACACGAGGTACCATATCCATC
>JAJJMA010220518.1:5815-22926 GCA_023529015.1 Papaver nudicaule | reverse complement strand
TACGAAGATCTAATCACGTACAATATTGATCAGAAATCATGTTTCTACTAACTAGAGCGACGAACCATATTTCTGACTATGACTCAAACCGACTTAGTTGTACATTGAAGATGAACGAATTCAAACTCATTAATTTGTTGAAGCACAAATCAAAATGGCAGAGTTTGAACTTCGAACGCATTCTGAAATAACCATTTTTAGGTTTCGAAATCTACATACTGTTTGGCAGAAACCAAATTAAGGTTTCGGATCCTAATGTTCATATATGACCAATACCGAATTAAGGTACCCAAATCAAGTTTCCATATAGCGAAACCAAAGTAAGGTTTCGAACTTTAGATTTTGCTTTAACAAAACCTTGGTTAAGGTTTCGAAACAAGAAACACATATTAGTCTCGTCACAAATGTTTGGTGTCGAACTTGAGAGTCCATGTGGTCAAGAGACGTTTCAGCATCACACTTTTTTGTCCTTGGCGCGCAGGTTATATTTCCCGGTTCACATAAACCTTTAGAAAACCCCAGGGTCTTTTCGACCTTTTAGAACTCACATGGTCAAGACACATTGGTATCGATTCTTTAATCACTGTTAGCTAGCAAACATTGTTTCGAACTCATGTTCTCTCATTGATCGCATTTTAAGTTTTGACCGAATAACTTATGGATGCGAAAACTAGATTATGGTTTCGAAATCAAAGTTTAGTTTTACCAAAACCTACACTGAGGTTTCGAACTGTGAAAGTCCATAAGATGAGATAACAAGAATATGGTTTCGAGATTTAAAAGTGTGATATGGCATACAAGATGTTCATATATAAAGATTCAAATAATTGATCCAAAACCTCAGTAATCAGAGCTAAACCATGACGTAGTAATCGAACTCAGAACAACAGTATATCGAGTCTACACAACATAAGTGTGAGTCACGATGTTTCTTTCATTTAGCTCATACAAGTACACGCTAATCAATTCGACAGAGTCAGACTAGGTAAGTCAAGACACAATATTGGGATGGATTAAATCTCGTAATACCACCGAGCCAACATCACAACTGCTATATCCAACTCGAAGGTTTTAGGAAACACCTTATATTACTTAGAGACGGAGAAGAAAAGAAAGCTCTAAGCAATATGAAACGTCATAACTACAACAACAATATCGCAAGCGATAAAGCGGAGTTATATCTTAAGACACACTGATCACAAGTGATCAAGTCATAACGTAAAGCTCAAGCATTAAGTTATGTTTTTGTCTTTTCTAGCACAAGTGTAAAAGATAATGGAATCGCGTTATTTAGATTCACTAACCTCTTGAATGATGAAGTCGTATGTCTTCGTTTGATTTTCAGTCTTCTTTAAGTCTTCAAATAGTGATTCTAAATCCTACCAAAATCTTCCACAACCTAAAGCTAACTCAATGATGACCTTACCTATGTGTGTTGTTTAGCGGTTGAGGTTTGATAACTAAAGTTGACAATTAAGCTTGATATACCAACACTTAGTGAGGTTGACCGAGCCATGCTCTAACAACAGAGACAACATATAGCTCTCTACCCATGGCTGCAAACCAACACCACCACCTCCACCAGTAAACCACCATCATCGGTCACTCGACATAGACAACATCATTCTTCTTATTTTTCCTTTAACCAGTGTTCTTATTTTGTGAAATGAAATGCTCGGTTGTGCATTTTGTTATTATATGAATGGATATCTCTCTTTTTGATCTTGTATTGAAATATGAACTGTTAGTTTTCTGGAACTGATAGAACTAACAGTTTTGGTAAACCATTGGTTATTTACCGAACAGTGACAGGTCAACTCCAAACCGAACCGTTGGCGATAGTATGACAACAGTTTGAAAAATTCAGAAACCATAAGTAACGCTTTTGGTACTGGTTTAGGCTAAAATTATGTTGTATGGACACGGACACATGACATGGATACGATACAGTTATAGGGACACATTGTATAGTATAGTACGCACCATCAGAAACAAATTTTACAATACTTTTCTCAACAAAATTATGGTTCTTATTTTAAAATACATTTCTTTGACAAAATATCAGATAAATGTCCATAGAGTACCCACCGGTGAATTCTAGGGAACACATCATGTAACGTGTCCATTGCATGTTGAGCAAATGTTGGACATGTGTCGTATCCGATTGCCGATGTACGGTTAGGCCCTTTCCTATGGGAAAAGGAAAATCAAAGGATTTACCTGGCCACGTGGCCAGGCAAAACGCCTTTCCCACTATGGTGCCAGCAGGAGTTTCTAACGGTCGAGAGACAGTCTCTCGACAGAGAATCTGTCTGTCGACCGTTAGAAATATTGTCTAACGGCCTTGTTTCTCCCTACAACGGTAAAATTTCTTTCGAGTATAAATTGACGAGTTTCACACTAAAAAAATCACACCAAAATTTTACTCTCTTCCCTTCCTTCATACAAAAAAATGAAGATGTCATGTTTTCCTGAGACTAGTTTTAACAAATTCCGTGTTCGTAGGGCAATAGCAGTACGAGAGGTAGCGAAAAAACTTGATTTCACTGAAGTTTTGCGTGAAGCAGCAAACAAACTTGTTACCAGTGGAGCTACGGTACAAAAAGCGGTTTACAAAATCTGTAAAAGTTATAAGAAGATAGAGAACAGTAAAAGTCTTAGAAGTGTGAAGATTTTGGAAATTAATTAGGCGAAGAAATTTGCACCAAAGAGGAGGCACTTCCAAGAGAGAGTTCCAAACGTTCCAGGCAACGAAAAATTGAAAGAAAAAAAGTCTACTAATGTCAGCAACATTCGTCACATGAAGTTAACGAACAAGAAACAACCAACAATCAACCGCGACTTTGTTTAACGAAACTCACATGAAGTTAACGAACAAGAAGCAAACAATCACTAGTGGAAAATGGGCTGAATAGAACATACACTGTTTTTCGTAGAAGAACTGTGTTGGGCTGAACCACTAGTAGCCCATAAAAAAACGGTACTAAAAAAATGAAAAAACTCGAGTTCTACTCAAAAGTGTTCTATCGTGACCAAAATATATTGCCAAATTAACCTTTATGGTGCGCTTCAATCTAGAAAGGAGAGGATAAATCTATCTTAGTGCTGAACGGTCACGATGAAACAACTCACCTAGAAAATATCGACCTCATAAATAAAGATTTTATTTCCTATCTCTGTTTCTCTTTCTTCTTTAGCAGGGCTCTATCTTCACCAAAAAAAAAGAGATCGACCTTCAAAACCATCTCTTTCCCAAACAAATCATCTAGAGATAACTAATGATCTGTGTATGAGAAAACGATCTCCTTCTTATTAAACTCTGAGATTTTTATATCTTCAAAACCCTTTCTTAAAACGTTAAAGATCTCGTTTTCAATGTGAGGGTTCGATAAAATTGAGTTTCTGGTTTGTGTAGTCGATCTGTTTTCTTGTATTTCGTATTTGTTTTTGATGGAGCAGTTAGTGAAAGACTTTGAGGTTGAGTTCGATTTTTCAAAAGATCCACAGGTAAAATCTCAATTTGTTTAAGGTTTTAATTTTTTTGATTTGTTTTTGATGATTTTGAGGTTCAGTTGAAAATAAATTTCTTTAGCTTTACTCTTTATCAACAGGTTTCGTCAACTTCAGCAGGATTACTCACGGATCTGTGGTATAATTCCTTGTTATCTTCATTTGGTTTCATTTTGTTTCAATATTGGGTATTTGTTATTTTGTTTCTTTAAGAACTAGCTGAGATAGCTAATTGTTCTCCTTTGAAACTAGAATCATCTCTTGTCTTTAACATAATTTAGATTTGTTAGTTTGATGATGCACTTGTAAATTTTACTGTTAGAGCTCGAAATCTGCAAATCTGCTTGATAGTTTACTGTAGGAGTTCAAACAATTTTTGTTGATCTTACTATCATTCAGATATTTTGAGAATGGCTGGTTGTTAATCAAATACTCAAACATTACTGTGTTCATTAGATGAGTGTTTATAGAGGCTTCATTTTTTCCTTTTAGATGAAGGGAGCCATTTGGTCTTTGTAGCTGCTGGATCAGACCCTTTTGATGTCATTACAAACGCTGTAAAGTAAGAATTTTTTATTAACTCAACTGAATTCTCAGTTCTGTTTCCTAGCAACAATGAGGATTATTGGGCTCAATTGGTAAACATAGGCCACACTGATTTTTATTTTATGCTTCAATTTTGTAGGGCAGTAGAGATGCACTTGGAGACGTTCTTTTGATGTCTATGAAGGTTTAGCACCTCATTAGTTGTGTTCTTCAGTGATGGCTTTGGTGACTTGATTGTGGATTGTATATTAAAAAATTTACTTTTCACTATGTACAGCGGTGGACAAAGTAGATGCTCTGAGGCGCTACAAGTTTAGCTTGGCTTTTGAAAATTCCAACGAGGAGGATTATGTGACGGAAAAGTTCTTTCATTCTCTTGTTGCTGGTAAGATAACTATACTGATTTACTCATCTTTGAGTTTTTAGGTTGCTGGTATAATCAGTCAATCAGGTAATCTATGCTAATTCGGCAGCATAACCTTGTGTTTTCTCAAAAAGCCACTATACAATTCTCTTTTTTCTGTTTTATATGCTCCTAATCCTATAAGGTATCCGATATGCTTCAAAAAAAAGAAAAAGGTATCTGATTCATGAGAGCTTTGACATCACACAGGTGGAAATATGATGGTCCATCTGATTCCTTCAAAGCCTTGGGGGACATGACATCAGTTATATGCGAGAGAAAGAGGAAGGTTCGAACTGGAATCCATTTTCTTAAGGTAGTATTTGCTTCTCTTTTCTTAAGGTAGTCTTTGACTCTCTTGACCATAGTAAGGCATGGGTTGATTGAAAAGTGTAGTTGGAAAAGGAAGGTGATATGTGTAGTTTGCTTTTTCTATCAAATTGTCTTGGTAGTTTTTTGCATTGTAATATACCTTTTTAGATTTTGATAATGTCATGTAAATCTTTTTCACTTTTGGAACTTGAGTGATGAGTTGTAAAATAAATTCAGTTAATATAATTTTTTTTCGATTTCAATTCGAGATTCAGTTTTTTGTTTGTTTACTTATAATTTGAACTAGCTTTAGAGTCGGGTGAATGGATGATTCAGTCTACAGACTTGCTGCAATCTTTTATATGAAATTTCCAAGTACCATGTTTGCTTTTAAAATTCTCAGTCTAACTTTACGCTCCATAATTTTTCAGGCTTAATCGGGTATTTTCCACTAGTGATAAAGAAGGAATATCAGTCTATATCCAGAGGCTTGGGAGATCTCTCTAAGGTAAGCTAATGCGTATAATGACGTATTTGTATTCCTGCAACCCTTAGCAACAACTTCAGTAGTCCTATTGCAAGTTTTTAGTAGTCGTTTCATCAACTTAGTTGGATATGAGTATTTGGAAATCTCTTGTAATTTTGTGTTTGATGAAACTTATTCCGTCTCATATGATCCATCCATTTCATGTGATTTGGATTATTAGAAACTTTAGTTTTTCCACACTGATAACATTCTTGTTAGGATCATAAGGATAGTGACAGTAGAAATGTATAAGAAAAACAACTTTGTCCTTTACCATCTATTTCAAGCAGGCATAAGTGGGACATTAAGCTTATTGAATTATTTAACTTCTGATAGGACGAAGAGCTACTAGAGGAGGAAGGGGAGGCTACCAGACAGAAGCTAGAGGTGGTGTCGCTATGTAGGTGACTGGAATTATGGCAGACGACGAAAGAAATGGTGAAGAGTGTTCTTAGTTCTGTATATATGCAGTAAGCCTATATAGATGCTTTTGGTTATATATATGTAAAAGAATTCAGTGAAATTAGTAATTTTTTTAAAACTACAGTGGATTCAATGAGAACATACAACGGATTCAAATGTGAATTGAATGGTTAAAATGATTGAAATTTGATTGTATTTCAAATTTGTTTAAATTTCATGTGAATTTCGATTTAGGTTCAGTTAGAATGATCTTACTGGGCTGATTCCCAGTCAGATATGCTGAATTGTGCTAATTTTATATTATTAAAAAACCAATTAAAGGACTGTTTCTGACAGTCCTTTCAAAGCACGATCAATAACAGTTCTATTATGTAGAACAAATACCCATCCGTTCTATAAAAGAAGGACGAAAAAGATAGAACGGAAAAAAGAACAGTAAAAACACTGTTCTATTTTGGAAAATAGAACTGTTTCTGTGATGCTCTATTCAGGTCAGTTTCCACTAGTGAATCAACCAGGACTAATATTAAGTAAATAAAATGGACAATATTAACGATAGTATTAACGAAAGTATTAACGGGATAATATTTAATGGGACAGTATGTGATGAAAGTGGTTCATGAAAGTATGTAATGAAGTATTAACGAAAGATTTAGACAAAATATTTAACGACAGTATGTAATGAAAGTATTAACGAAAGATTTAAAGAAAATATATTTAATGAAGACTCGTTTCCATTTACATCATTCATATTTTAGTACATTCATAAATAAAAATGCTCCTTCCTATGGACACCGGCAAAATAATCTTATTTAATCTTATAATTTGATTTGCCTTTACCCTAGGAAAGAGCATTATTTTTTACACAGATGTTCTTTCCTATGGGGAGTTGTATCCAGGTTGTCTGATAACATATCTGTTTGGCCTAACACAGTCCTTTATTTTGGTAAAGTCGAAACAAACCACACTCGTTCGACTTTTACCAAAAATAAAAGACTGTGTTAGGTCTAACGAAGTTAACGAACGAGAACCAAACTACACTCGGACCCCATATGAAAGAGCCTTATTTCTCGAGCAACACATATGAAAGAGCCTTATTTCTCAGGACACATAACGATTAATAAGAAAACACTTGAGAAGACGGTAATGCTGTTCGTACTTGAATTTCTTTCCTTTACATCGATGTCATTCCTTCAAAGTCCTCGCCAAATTTTCATCATCATTATCTTCCGGAAAACGACCTTTGATCAATCTCCCCAAGTGCATAAATTTATGGACTCTTTGGTGTATTTTTCTCCAACGCGACCACAACGTATTCTGATCACGCGCAACTTTGGAAGTACGTCTATCTAATTTGAATTCTGCACTGACAGTAGTCCACAATAGTGGCTCATTTACCTTAACACGATTGCGTTTTATATCGTCCGGGGTTGGATAAAAAATCATATAGTTTGTACAAAGACATAAATTCTCATTCGACGTAAACTTAGGACGAGGTTTAGGTGCGTCTGGTAATGGATCTAGAGGATTTGCGGGTTTTTTGGGTGCAGGTTCTTTTTTAGTCTTAGATGATGAAGAAGAGGAAGTTGTGGAATATTTGCATCGCTTAACTACTGGGTTACCATAGTGTCTAGGAGGAGTATGATACAATCTCTTAAATGGAGGAGGATAAAGGAGGAGGTTTAGATGAAGGTTCAGTGTAGTAGTAGTTATGGACTAACTTCTCAGTTATGCTCCGAAACTTCGGAGATGCTGGAGGAGTATCGAGTAAAACAAAGTTTGGAGGAGAATATGGTGGAGGAGTACCGAGTAAAACAAAGTTTGGAGGAGAAGCTAGTGAAGGAGATGATGGTGTAGAAGAAGAAGGTGTAACATTTCGTCGTCTTAAAGGATTTGACATTGTGGAAAAAAATTACGTGGGTCAAATTTCCGTCGTTACCTTGGTCACTAATTTAAATAATAAATTATTCTGGTGGATGGTAAGGAGTATTTTCTGGGTTGAATTGGGGAAATCTATCATTTAGAAATTGGTAGCTCCCATCAAGTGTAAATGGTTTCCTGTATCTTTGAAGATAGAATCGCCTTCCGAGTTCCTCCATTATATCGACATCCAGAGGAGTTGCAAGGCCTTTATAAATAGCCACTTGTATATGTACATAATTTGTTACTTTTTTGGTAATCACAGCAAACCTATCACGTATTTTTTGGGAAGATCTGTGCAGAGGATTACCATAATTTTCCTTGTAGTTGCTCCACACTCGCTCCCATACAACTGAAGCTGAAACCGTCTGTCGTTGAACATCGGAAATGCCTATCTGATTATACCAAGATATAAGGATTGCTAGATCTTCAGTTGAATCATACCTTGCCATAATTGAGTGTTTGATATGAGTAAAGTTACGTAGGTCAAATTTTGGTCGTTACCTGGATCTATAATTTAAATGAAAAATATAATGAAATTTTGAACATAAGTTGAACGTTTAGTTCATTTTTTTAAAAAAACCCAGGGGTTGTAGATGTTTCTCAATGTAAGCAAAACATAGAAGCAATTTAAAAAGTAAAATGGTTTCCCTTTTTTCAATACTTTCCATTCATTGAGCGACCTGCTTAAAACTTCGTCATTAGTTTCACCAACCATCTTCTTTTGATTCATTCTGTGGACTAGCGCAACAAACTGCACAACCTGTGAATTAATTGTTAAAAAATCTCTTCTTCAGCTTGTTTGGATCCCGACCTCTGTAACCTGATACTCCGCAGTATAGTTGTTAAATATGTCTTCCCATAAATTTTGTTCGGCATTAGGTTGAAGAGATTGATACACAAAAGATCTACAAATGCACAAATCTTCTTCTTCGAGATACCTAAATTCACTATATTTCGGTTCATATTGTGGTGAACCCATAATAAAAAAAAATAACAAAATTGATCTAGATTTCAAAGAGATTGAACTAAAAAGATGGGAAAATTTTGAGAAGATGAGAGAATGATTTGTGATTGTTGTGATTGAAATGGTGGAGAAATTTCGTATTTATAGGCATCTTAAAAATATGACCGTTGGATAATTATAGAATTTACCGTCGATCGATGCTCAGAATATTGAGGTCGAGATTCATATACCGACATCTATATTCTTTCTCTCTGTCGAGAGAGTTTCTCTCGACCGAGATTCTGATTAGCTACCGCTAATTTGTACAACTGTATGCAGATCTGGCGGTTTGCCTACCCATTTTTAGTGTTTGCCGGACAAACAAGGCAAAACTAGTGTTTCGGACTAAAACCACGCCAAACCGTACCATGTAAAGCCCTATTTTCACCCGTGAAATGATCAGTGTCTGCCTGGCCCTTACGTCACTTTGTGTGGAATTCATAGAAGGAGTGCGAGCGGTGGCCGCTAACAGGACAGGTGTTTGACAGTCTCACCAACAAGACCTACACAGCTTCCTCGTGTCATCTTCCACCAAAACATGATGGAATACTTCTGCACCTTTTTTTATTCCAAATGTCATTCCATTATTGGATCAACAAAGTTACGTTATCTTGCATACTCCATACACTAAAACAAAATTCTTTCCCTTTTACAGAGGAATAAGAAAAATTAAATAGAACTCTTATTTCAAAAAAGAACAGTTTTTTTTTCTTTTTCCTCTAAAATTAATCACTTTATAAATTTAATATTCTAAACTCTTTAAGCACCTTTTTATCTTCCCTAAATTCCCTCACCTCAGTCCCCTTTGCTCAGCAAAGAAGGAAAACCATTTTCAGACTTATACAGAGAAGAAAACACAGAGAGATAGCTAAAGAATCTTCATTTTCTTCTAGCTAATACTACTTGGGCTTCTCTTATTTTCTTGATTTCCTTAGGTTCTTGGGTTTGATGGTGGGGTTTTGTTGATTTTTGATGTTCTGGTTGTGTTTAATTGGTTCTTGAAAAGAAAATAAAAATGGTGGAAAAAAGAAAAGAAGGAATGGGTGGTGGTGGTGGTAATAAAGAAGGTGGAGGAGATAATCAGAAGAAGATGTTTGTAGGTGTAATATGGAATTGTGCAGCTGAAATCAAAATCTTGTTAACAGCACTCTTCTTCTTATGTCTAACTATCACTCTTCTTCAATACTTTCTTCCTTCTCGTTTCTCTTTATCTCCTTCTGATCTTCGTCTGTGTGTTAGTAGTGTTGCCAAACTTTCTAATTCAGAACCACCCTCACTTGTTCTTTCTCCACCACCACCACTTCCATCTCCTCCTCCTCCTCCACCGCCACCGCCGCCGCCGTCTTTGAAACAAGATGAAATCCTAGAGAATGGAGTTGTAAAACGTGCTTTTAATCCATTTGGTTCAGCAGCGTATAATTTTATACAGATGGGTTCTTACAGAGGTGGTCTTAACAGTTTTGCTATCATTGGTCTTTCTTCTAAACCTCTACATGTGTATGGTAAGCCTCATTACCAGTGTGAATGGATACCCCTTAGTAAAAATCAATCTGCTGAAACTGTTTCTACTACTAGTATTACTACTACTGGTTACAAGATTCTACCTGATTGGGGTTATGGTCGTGTTTATACTGTTGTTGTTGTTAATTGTACTTTTAAAGATGAACCCGTTATCCCTGTCGGTGGTAAGCTGATCTTGTATGCTTCAACTGGTGCTGGTGGTGGCTTTGGTGAGGATGGGGGTGGTATTACTGATAGAATCGAGTCATTGATTGAAAAACATGATAGTTTTGATGTCTCAGTTTTTGATGCTCCACCAAAATATGATTATCTTTACTGTGGGTCATCTTTGTATGGTAATTTGAGTCCACAGAGAGTCAGGGAATGGATTGCTTATCATGTTAAGTTATTCGGCGAGAAATCGCATTTTGTTATACATGATGCTGGTGGGATTCATGAAGAGGTTTTACAGGTCTTGTTACCTTGGATTGAGAAAGGGTATGTCACTCTACAAGATATAAGAGAGCAAGAGAGATTTGATGGCTATTATCATAATCAGTTTCTTGTTGTGAATGATTGCTTGCATCGTTATCGGTTTATGTCCAAGTGGATGTTCTTTTTTGATGTTGATGAATATATCTATGTACCACCTAAGAATACCGTCGGTTCTGTTCTTGAAAGTCTTCGAGATTATTCGCAGTTTACTATCGAACAGATGCCTATGGTTAACAAGCTATGTCTCACTGATGATTTTGGAAAAGCTCCCAGGTAATTATTTCTGCCTACCATCTTTGTAGTTGTATTTGATTGTTGTTTACACCCTGATACAATGCTGGCATGGAAGTGGTACTGGAATTGTTCGGCATGTTTGTTTTGACTGAGATTTGATCAACAAACACATTTGGATGTAGTTTGATAATCCCAATAGGTAGAGCAACTATGCATGTTTTATTCGAACCAGGGCACTATTGATAATATTAAAAAATGTCATCTGCGACGATGCCGGAACAATATATATGTTTATGATTTGGAGTTGGTTGAAAAAATCTTGACTGAATTGACTAGATGAAGATTCAGTTCCAGATTAGAATTATTAGTTTATTATTAATGGTAGTTGAGTGGAACTGAAGAATTGAGGTTTCCTTAATTGGCAATTCAGTCAATTTAAAAGTCGCTCCATATTTTTGTGTGAATTGTTTTAGACTCCTAATGATTTTCTAACGGATTCAAAACAACGAATATTGTAACAACTTGCGGGTGTACTCCTATGATAAGGACAATATTGGTGATGTATTAGTTGGGGTGATTACAACCCTTTTGGTGTTCAGTGGTGACTTCTTCAGATGTTTTTTTCCTCATTTACGATCCTTTCTTTTACCTTGCTGCATTTTCTTTACGCATGCTGAAGGAGACGGTTTTGGTAGGGATAACTGATACGGTCAACTGGGTACATTATGTTGAGCTTATGCAGTTGAGCAGACACTGGGTACTTTAATTCCTAGAATCTAGCGTAGAATGTATGTCCTATGTTCTTCATTGCATTTTGCGTATGATATGTTTTGATTTTCTTTTTGTTGCTTTCGTTGAACTTATGCTGAATTGTCGGCAAGGTCTGAAATAAAAATCAGTATACATGGAACTTTGAACCACCTAGTAGAACTGCACAGATTACACTCGTTGTCTGGCTAAGCCTTGCATTTTGTTTCGTTATGGCTGCCCATTTGTACATTATTTAGTTCCACAACTGACATGGAATCTTCTTTGCGACATTGTTCTGATCCTTCAGTTCTTTCCTATCTGTCATTGCAGGAAATGGGGTTTTGAAAAATTAGTCTACAGAGATGTGAAAAGAGGAATACGAAGGGATAGGAAGTATGCGATTCAACCTCGAAATGTGTTTGCAGCAGGAGTTCACATGTCACAGAATGTGGGAGGAAGAACTCTACACAAAACAGAAAGGCGGATCAAATATTATCATTACCACGGGACTATCGCAGAGAGACGTGAGCCATGCAGGAACTACATAAATAGTACTGAACTGAACTTTGAGGGCACACCTTATGTTCTTGACCTGACAATGCGAAAGGCCGCTGCCTCTGTAAAATTGTTCGAGCTTAAGACCATCGGAGACAGATTGCAAAGAACACGCCAATAGCAACAGACAGTAAATACTACTCGTAAGCAACATGTTGTAAAATTAGTCTTTAAGGAAATTCTTTCTTTTCTTTTTTATTTTATTCTTTGTCAAGTTCCCTACACATTTTTTGTACTATATGAAACATAGTTTTTGTGATAGTAAAGAATATATTAGATCAGATGCGTTTCTTCTAAAACTTTTCTAGAGGAGGACTAAGATGAGGAAATGAACGATTAAAGGGAAGGAGGTCTGTCGGTGACTTTGTATTAATATAAGGAGGGGTATCATCTTTGACCCCATCCCCCACCACCACAACCAAAGTTAATGAGTCGAGCGTGGGCTGATGTTTTCCTTTAGAGCTGTCTTTTGTATTTAGCAGGTTGCTTTCATACAAAGGGAGGTGTGACCACATGCTCAATTATGAGAAGATCTGATATTGATACATGTAATTCTTTATGGATGGCTGAGAAGGCTGATTTAGGGGCTGGTACTTTTACTAGGGAGACCGGATAATGATATTACTATCCTAGAGTGTATTATAAGGGGTGTTAAATAACAATGAAAACTCTAAAATGACTCTGAATCATTAAGAATACCCTAACTTAAATAAAGAAACTGAAAATCAGTTTCATTATCTTTTCATCACCTCCTTCTTTTTCTTCATCGTCTGAATCCAATGCTTCAATGCACAGTCTATTGTCAAAAAACACAAAATTAATCAAAAGATCAGAATTTTTCGTCTGGAAAAATCCAACCGAAACAGCTAATGGCAGCACTTTCGGCTGGATTAGAATACATAAATCCAGACGAAAACACACTTCACAAAATTTACGCACAACAAATTCAGCCAATAACAACATCATCTAGACAAAAATTGACTTTCCCTTCGTCTGGAATATACCCTAGAAATCCAACCGAAATTTTTAAGTATCCAGAATTTTCGTCTGGATTTCTTAAGTATTGCATGCATATATTCCAGACGAAAACTAAGTTAGCAATTGAGTCACAACCAACCCAGCCGAAAATAGGGTTAATTGTGAAAAACCCAGCCGAAAATCAAATTTGGGAAGTGGTTTTCGGTTGAGTTTGGTAGGTACAATCCAGACGAAAATTCTTCTGGAATCCATTTTTCTCACCCCAAGCTTATTTTCGTCTGGTTTTGTGCAAAACATCCAGACGTTTTCGGTTGAGTTTGGTAGGTACAATCCAGACGAAATTTGGTTTCGGCTGGATTTGTTGAACAAAATCCAGATGAAATTTGGTTTCGGCTGGATTTGTTGAACAAAATCCATATGAAATTTGGTGGTGGTGATGGCAGCACTGATGTTGGTGGTAGTGGTGGTGGCAGCACTAGTGCCGGTAGTGGTGGTGGTGGCGGTGTTGGAATAATTTAACAACTAATCTTAGTTTAGTTAAACTAATCTGATTGATTAGTTATAATTAAGTAGGGATAGTTTGGCAATTAAAAAAATATGTTGGATAAGGGGTTTTAGAAAAAGCTTTTGGACGCTCCTATTTTGTCTCATTATCCGGTCTCCCTAGTAGAAGTACCGGTCCCTAAATCAGCCTTTCATTTAAAAGGGAGGTGGAGTCATTTTATTCACTACTTGTGTGTGTCATACAACCAACAGTTTGGAAAATGTATGTCGACAGCCAAGTCATTGACAGTTCCATCGACGGAGGAGGCTCCCCCTTTTAATGAATGGCCTCGTAGATAGGCCACCACTAGAGTATCAAGAATACTTGGCTTGTCTATGTAGCACCTTGACGTGTTTTTGGTGTGATTAGCTGCAATGTGATGGAATGATTGAACCGGGACTGTTCAAAGGTTAAAAGATTTCTGTGAGGGGGGGTAGTGGGGTATCCTTTGTGACGCCCCTCTTGATCAGATTCAGCTGTTCTTCTCTACCTCAATTTCTCTCTTTTATGGGTTTGATGTTTTGTTGGTTAGCTAGTGGATGTGGATGGGATTGAGCTGGCTACAATGGTTTGTTACATTGATGGTCCTTCCTTTTCCCTTCTTTTTTTCTTGTCTCCTTTTCTTCTTAGTTCCTTTTTTCATTTTCTTCTATCAATTATTTTCTGTGGATAGACAGAAATAAATTAAGAGGCGATGATTGAGATGTAAGGTTCGGGTCGGGGTGCAAAAGAATCAAATTAGTAGGTTTTAATTATAGGACTTCTTAAATGATTTGATGGCCTATTTCGATCTCTTTCCGACCTCTTCACTTTACTTAATTTGCAGTGCAAATAACATAAAAAGGAATATAAAATGAACATGTGTAACATACAGTGAACATGGTATGGTTTTCCTAGAGTGAAGAGGCTTGAGAGTCACCACAAATCGACATACGAAGCCCCCCGAAAGCAAATGTGATGTGTTTCCTATTAGTTGGTTAGGTACATGTCTTCTTCCTTTTAATGGAATGAGATGGACACAACAGGCAATGGGTTCTATAACAAATAACTTATGTTGGTTTAGCTAATTAGATTAACAATAATAATGTGGTGGAGTTCATGTTCAAGTAACCTTATAAGCTAATAACAACACAATTGGCGTATTGGTTCACATGGTTTCATGTGATGAAAAGAAGGAACAAGGTAAAAGGAATTTTTGTTATTTGACCCTGACCTCTCTATAGGAAAGGCTTTTCCGGGAGGTCAAAAAACCTACAAAAGAGCCCCTGTGCTTATTCTTCTTCCATCTCACGAGGGAAAGTGAAACGAATGCTTGGTGCTTCAAAAAGGAGAAAAGAGAGAAATGAAATGAATGGTTGATTAGATCTCACCTTTCAAGCTAGGAGCATGCTAATTTTATTTCCATAAAACAGTAGCATCCCATAAGCCCACGCTACATGACCTTTCTTTATGGGAGCATCTCCATTGTGTTTGGGTATCTAGACCCATATCATATTGCAAAATTTTATAAGCATGTTTGTTCTTAGGCCGGTTCCTATGGAGCCACCCAAATCCTTCCCTTTGCAAGTCTAGGTGGACTAGTAAACGTGAAATGGGACAGTGGTAATCGATGGTAATTATGTCGATATATGGTAAAATCATCGAAATGGGACAGTGGTAATCGATGGTAATTCTGTCGACAGATGGAAAAACCATCGTTGATGGAAATTCCATTGATCCTCGAGATCTCTTTCCCATCCAACGGCCCAATTCGTTGTGCCTATTTAATGCACCCTCAAACGTCTTCTCCTTCACATTCTTCACATTTCTCTCATCCAACACAATTGTACTCTGCTGCAAAAAAAAAAAAAAAAAAAAAAATAAAAAAAAAAAAAAACTTATATTTCTATTTTTTTTCCCTTGTTAAGCAATGGAGTATGAACATGATTCTTCTAATTCATCTGATGAAGAAGTGCAAAGAAGAATGATCGATTTTGATTCCTATAAAAAAAGAATTGTTCAAATGCTGCAGGAAATTGATTCTGACTCTGATGAAGAAAGGGCGTAGTTCGACACCATGTTGCAAGTCTATACCGGTGCAATACCAATGGAACCTGAGCCAAAAGAAGTACAATGTAGGCGATACACTTATCGTTATCGGGAATTCTACCACGAAAAACTGATGCATGATTATTTCAATGAAGATTGTGTGTATTCCGACCAAGATTTTCAGCGTCGCTTTCGTATGCCCCGGCACTTGACGAAATTTATTATTGCGGAGCGTGTAAGAGTTGAAACTCGATTTGATTATCAGTTTCATTGTCGTAATATTAGAGGTCACAGTCCAGAGCAGAAGGTTACGGCGGCCTTGAGGATTCTTGGTTACAGTTGTCCGGCAGATTCCCTTGACGAGTACATCCGAATGGGCAAAAAAACTTCGTTCCAGTATCTGTCATTGTTTTGCGAGATTATGATTGATCATTTCGGTCCAACCTATTTGCGCAAGCCTAACCAGAAATATATTCGAGAGATATTGAAAGTGAATACGACGAGGGGTTTCCCTGGAATGCTTGGTAGTCTCGACTGCATGCACTGGGTGTGGCAGGGGTGTCCAACTAGGTGGGCTGGTCAATACAAGGGTCATTACGCTGAGCCAACTATCATTTTAGAAGCTGCGCGCTACTGAAGATTGTTGGATATGGCATGCTTTTTTTGGTCTTCGTGGTTCACAAAATGACATCAATGTTTTGCACAAATCGCCTCTTTTCGAAGAACTTAAGAAGGGCCGAGCCCCCCCTGTGAATTTCAATATCAACGGACACCAGTACACTCATGGGTATGCTGATGGAATCTATCCTAAGTGGTCGACTCTGGTTCAAGCGTTCAGGGGAGTTCCTCCAGGGAATACGGGTAAGGCAATGAGGCATTTCAACAAAATGCAGATGACCCTCAGGAAGGATGTTGAGCGTGCTTTTGGAATTCTGAAGAAGAAATTTGCTATCGTTTGTGGTCCTTTCCGTGGTATAAGTCCCCGTGAAATGCATAAGACTATGCTCACTTGCATAATTCTGCATAACATGGTAATCTTCGAAACTCGTCGTGATGCATCCTGGACTAACTATCCAGACGAGGATTTTAGGGAGGATATTGTACCACAACGGGGTATGCCTGCAAGAGACTATGCACGGATGACGAATCACATTCAGAATCAAAATTTGTACGAGAGGTTAAGGAGTGATCTTTGTGCTCATCTTTGGGCAGAAGAAGGACGAAGAGATGTTGGAAATGGTGGACATGGTGGAGATGAAGATGAAGATGAAGTTCGTGCTCCTTGTTGGGAAAATGTTGTTGTCTTTGATGGTGGAGATGAAAAGGATGATGAAGAGGATGAAGAGTATGATGATTAAACTTATTTATTTTTTGCTGTAAG
>JAJJMA010220498.1:4537-14782 GCA_023529015.1 Papaver nudicaule | reverse complement strand
CTTGAAATTATAACCTACGCGAGGCAGAGATATGTAGCCCTAACTTAACCACGTCTCCCAACCACCTACACTATTCTAATAATTCTGTCCTTTAGCGCTATCCATCAAGTGGGATTTAAATATTGTAAGACAAATATCAATGGTGCCGGCCACAGAAGTTCCTATATCCATGAGTTTGGATGCGCACTACACTCAACTTCCTATATCAAAAGGGACATCCCAAAACTGGAGACAATTAGGATATGTACCAAAATTAAAACTACATACTGAATAACTGCAGGATAAAAATACTGATACCCTATAATTTTGCTTAAAAGCCACTGTCTATGGGTCCTAACTATTTTGTCTTTTTTGTGTCTTTTGCCAACAATAAAAGACGCTAACATTTTTTTCTGTAGGGGTAGCCTGGCGGAGGTTGTACCAAAAAAGAAGGTGTGTTTGTTGTTAATTTAGGGACCCTAACTATTTACCTACTGACGCCTTTAAAAATTGGGTTGTCAAATCAATAAGAAAACCCTGAACCACGCTTATGTACACAGTGAATTTGGAATGACCAAACATTGATAATTATATGCTGGTGGACTGTTTGTTTTCAGGTGCTGTAATCATTTCTGTTTACCCATACGTTAAATGACTGTTAGATGTGTTTAAGATATGTACTTTCCATTTGAAAGGATTTAAAACTGAATAGAGTAGGCTAGAGTCCATAATTGAAATATATATTGAACATCCACAATTTCTAAACAACCCACCCCATCAGAACCTATAAATACAGGCCCGGTTAAGAGGTTTTTTTCCAAATTGACAAACTAATCACACAAGCATGGAATGCTCCAAGGTATTGCTAGTTTCCTCCTACTCCTAAGACCCATTTGTTTGTTCTTTTTAAGGTTGTTAAAACTAATTAAATCTATTATGTGTGATCGCAGTGCTCTTCCATAATCAAGTGTGGTATCTGTCAATCCGAAACTCACCGATGTTCCCTATGTCCATATATCTAATCGGCCTGTCCCAAAGCAAAATGTGTTGGTTTTCGAAAAATCCTGGAGTCGCACACCAATAAAAACCCAGACAGATTGTTCCTGAAGTGCCAAATTTGCGGAGACTTCGAGTGGTTAGATTCTGCTATTCAACACGGTAAGGTTGGTTCTTCCACAGGTTTTAATTCCCCCAGGCAGTATACTGTTCAGAGCTGTTACACATGTGGAGAAGATGATCACTGGTCCGACCAATGTCCACAGAAGAAAAAAACCGGGAAAGATACTGGTTCGCCTTCAACTCCAGCGAACACTGATAAACAACAGTGGGATCAGATAATAGTTCAATTTAAAAGAACCTTGTAAGGTTAATTGGGTTGGAGCAAAATGAACATCGTCGGAATTGGGAGCCGTGGGCCGAATGCCGGGATGAAGTGGGTGTTTTTTAGTGAATATGGTTTTTAAGTCAATGTACGAAATCTGTTGGAACAAATGTTTGTTTTTAAGTTAATGAAAAGCAGTAACATTTAGGCTAATTTCGGTTTTGTTTTGTTCCCACGGGACTGGTTCAATGACCTCAGTACTACTCCCGGTGGCAAACAGGCAGTATGACACATTAGACTAATGTTATATTAAATTGAAACTAGTGTTCCGCCGGCCGTCCCTTTTGATTAAAACGCCACCTTCATGGGTGGTGTAAGTTATGTACCAACGGTGGAAAAATTAAAATTCATACTATCAGTTTTTGTAGTTTAAGTGTTGGAGTTAATGGACTCATAGCAGTTATTTTCGTCAAAAACTAATTGCGTTGGAGCGACTATACCCGGGATTCCATGATCAGGGGTCATCCATAAGTTTTGTAAAGGTAATGAAAAGCGTAGAACAAAAAATGTTAAACATTGATATATATGGAAGGACAAATGTTATTGTGCTTTTAAAATTTAATGCTATATAATATGTAACAAAAATGGAGAATGAGAAGATAACTCATTGTAGACTTCTGGGTGTGGACCTTTTTTCGTTTAGGTGGCGCATCTCCGATGCAGCTGAGATTGAGAGGCTGAAAAAGGGATTCCGCCACAAGCACGACATCAGATTAAATGAATGCAACATCGGATTAAAACTCCCATTCAGTTGTCAGCTTTCAATCCAACTTGTTGGCTGACCCGGAAACATAATACGAAAAAGCTAGCCCTTCTTACTTGCAATCCAAAAACCATAGAACTCGCTCAGGATTATAACTTTTTCAGGAGTTGTGACGTGCATTCAACCGCTGGACTAGACATTGAATTCGTTTGGTTAGGAATTCATATAGCCAATCCTGTTAGTTTTAGGAATCCATATAGCCATTCTAAGAACTTGCGCAATTTTATAGATTATGTGTGTGTTAGGCAGGTTTTATTTTATCTTCTCCATAATCTAAGAAAAATATAGGTCTCAAACAAAAACATAACTCACAACCATTTACACATCTATGGTTTACTTGTCGCAATACCTTAATGAAGTTTTTGTATAGCATTACATCATGATGGTACAACCAAATTTGGTGGTTCCGTTGTTTTCCTCCACCAATTTTCCGCCTCCGTTCACTGGTTTCACTTGGTAAGACTGAAGTAAAATATTCGAGGTAACCTGCATGACCAACATTGTATATTGTTAGACATGACCAGAGCAAATAACTTACATGGGAGTAGATTGACCTCACTGAACTACGATATCATCCTTACCTAACATATTTTGGTTACCTGTTTGGGATCGAAGGACCATTTCCATTCCTCTGTTAAAGTTTGTTGAAGTATACAGTTAGGTAAGTTTGTTCGCCGGTCAGGAATGTGAAACATTAAAGAGTCTAAACGACAGTTTATAGTATCATGGGTGAATCACTAGCCCTTAAAAAATAGCTAACTTTGCGGTTCTAATATTTATAAAGAGTGATTTACCGAAACAGGACGCATTGAAGATATTTTCAAAAAATAACAGCTCATATTAAAAAAGTGCCAGATAAAAAAAGTCTGGCCCTATAAAGAAGCCTACAAGGCAGTCTCTGTAGGTGCTGTCTCGCATGGTCAAAAGTCACCGCTATTGTCCTTTGGCCTTAGTTCAGGGACATTTACTATTTTCCCTGGAGGTTCTACCCTTCAGTTGCTGTACCAAAAGAGGAGACACTACCCCTGCATATATCCACGGGCCCAAAGTTAGATTGATATGACTACACTAGACTTCGGGAGAGCTAGGTTATAGAGGGCATGATGCCTATATGAATTTATATGTGTTGGGTGGTAGGTTATAATAATTATAACACACATTGCCCAACAAAGTATTTACCCTATCACCCCTGGTACCCCCATATTCACTTATGGTTCTGACAGATTCCCTTTTTTTCTCTCAATGTAATATAAAAATAGCAACGCCCGAATAAGTTATGACTGATAATTATAAGCGTGCATATAACTTTCCTGTTCATTTGTCTTCTGACGGCTCTTACAATTGGGTGGTCAATTCAGTAGGTAAAAATTGAACAACTTGTGTGTATGGGCTGGTAGTCAAGTATACTGCCATGTATTTGAAGTTTTTTTGCGTTCTTTGACTCAGAGTTGTATGATTTGCGGCAATGGCTAATTGCGTTGCAGCGACTAAATGGATGATTGTATGATAAGGGGTCATCGAATGACTTTTCCAAAGGTCAGGAAAAGGGCAGAACAAAAATTAGTAAAAATTGATATATATGGTTAAACAAATAGCATCGTGCCCTCAAAATAGCATCTTGCCCTCAAAGTGTTCGTGGTTGTTTTCCTATAAATAGACCTACATGCAAGTCCAACCCACAAACTACAATTCTTTCATCTCCCAACCGAATAAAGTCCAAACAAACCCAGCGAAATACTCAACAACACAAATGGATTCCAACAATGGAATCGGTGGACCACCACACGTCTACCACCACCAGTTTCCAAAGGCCACTACAGGGATGGGGTATATCTCAGAAAATATATACACCGACTCAGATGGTAAAAAAAGGTTTTTCCAGATGACTAACATGTATGCCCTCCAGGGAGGTTACTGTATGTGTGATCAGATGATTGATGCGAAAGATGAAATGCACCGACTTCGCGCTCGTTGTCACGAGTTACACATTCCAGTTACACCAGCGCCTTCGTCCGACAGGTTGGTGAAAGACTACCGTGATATGGAGAATCTTATCGGGCAGGTTTTAAGAAACGAAAATACACAAATGGCATCCCAAATTCACCTTGCAGAGAGAGAGATGGAAATGCAGCGACTAAGGGCCGAAGCTATGGCGCGCAGCCAAGCAGCTACCAGGGAACGCACAAGGACAGCAGCACGCAAGCGTAAAGAACTGCAAAGACAAGCAGAGAGGCGAGAGGAACAGCGTCGTCGAAGAGAAAGGGAAGAGGAGGAAATCTATGCTTCTCAGCTCCAGTCACGGTTAGAAGCCATAAATCTAAATCAGCATCGGATTTAACCTGGGTTTTCATCGCGTACGCCGGAAAAAGGTGGCCCTAGTTGTTAGTGTTCACTTTCACAACATTGTGTTGTTCGTGTGGAGTCACGTTTGGTTTGGTTACTTTTAATTGTGTGGGGATTTTGGTTTGGTGGTTCACAAACAGTCTCTCTATGTGTTAGTAAAATGTGTATTGCATATTATGCATCATAAAATTCGTCATTCATAGTTAACAATGGCAGAAAATAATTTACCTTACCAGACCATAATAATAACTTGTACTATATACACCCATTTTAAACACACCCCACCAGGATCGTTCAAAACAATGGAACACTATAAAACCCTATAACCAAGGCAGTGAGGTATTACTTAGTTTCTGCCTCCTTCCAAAATAAAAGGTTTTAACACCCTGTTCCATAACATCTTCGATTCTCCCTAATCAACAGAATCATGTCTAGACACCAGTCTTCCTAGAGGATTCTTGAAAAGGTAAACACTCTACTCTCAGTTTTATCAGTTGCAAATATAAACAATTTAGGTTTGAACATAAATTAGGGTTTTTAGCGTTGGAGTTATCATAAAAACCAATGTTGGGGTTTTTGCGTTTTGTCTTTATATTTGCTTATTATTTATACAACACGATTGCAGGACATCATCCAATTTCCGGTTATTTCGTTTTGGTCCTAATAAAAATATAGTGGAGGTGTAACAAGGGGTAGAGAAAGATCACTGTAAATACCGCATTCTTTGGTAAATTACTTAAACTGATAATCACCGATGGTAAGGTACAAGGTAGGTGTATCAAAAAGTCGAAAACCTATTTGCGTAGACAAACATGTAATCTATGAAGAGACCAGGCGGGCAGGCAACTATAATGTTGGTGAATCGAGCAGAAATGGCGAGGCCAGACACATTTACACTGGAGTGGGTTCATCCACTGTAAATGGTGACGTTATTGGTGCCGATGAAGTACAACAAAACTGTTCAGCATCTACACCTTCTACTGTTGGTCCGGCTCCACTGCCCATGAATGGCAGGGCACCACAAGCTCCAATGCCTATATCTCCTAGATTCCAACGGCGACCTCGTCGCCGACGACCACAAACAAACTCGGAAGAACAGCCCTTGAATAATCCAGTTATCAACATCAGCAGTGACGAAGAGAACGAGTAACATTATTCAAACCGCAGTTGGGGGTCTGGAATGGTGTTTTAGTTTGGTTAAGGTTGTTTGGATAGAGTACATTATTGATGGCAATCTGTTATAATCACACCATTGGTGTCTTTGTATGAAATTGTGAAACAATTTAAACTTACTTTAAGCCAATGTGTGGAAGTAAATTTAGTTGGTAACTGAGGGCGTTTGGGGGGAGGGGGACACCATGGGTGACTACTCATCACCAACAGTCTTGCCATAATATGTGCCTCCAACAATGTTGCCATAAAAAGAAGTTGCTAATTAAAGTACTTCAAAACAAAAATATCCAGTCCATCTTATGTTTTGTACAACTAATTTAATGGAACATATTACAGTTATGTACACCAACCAACAAATTTCGTCACTAAGATTTACCCACAACGTGGTCTGCAATGCTGTTTGGAATAGGTAGTGCGTTTTTTGGGACCTATAACCTCACCGTTCGGTCCCAAGTTGGTTGTAATGTACGCTGCATAAAAAAAACACAACTGTTATGTGTCACCATGGGAACTCAAGTTGTTTTCTATTTATAAAACGGTTAGTTTAAATTTTTACTTACATTCCGCATCGACTGGTACTTCAGGCGAGGATCCAAGAACCAAATCGTTTGTTCGAGACCGACGTATTGGCGGGTGTGTAACCGTAACGCCAATTCCACTACCACTCTTGTGTTGCGACACACTTTTTTCCCCAGGGTAAACATGTTCCGCTGCACCCATCATAAATGACAATAAGGTCGGCGGGTTAGGGCGCAATAAATAAACTTAAAACAAATTCATAGGGGTGTGATTTATTGGAGTTGGTTAACCATTAACATGTTATAACCTGCAGGTTTGGTTTTGTATTGACATTTAAACACAACTGAGACTGCGTATGTCACAAAAAAGGGTTTTATAACATCAACATTTGTACATTAGAGATAATTGGTGAATATGTTACTCCAATACCCGGTGCTGCCCAACCATATTTACAAGTTTCATAATCACAAAAAATAAGGCCCGGGATTAATATATATGCAAACGCAGTGACACTGTAACCACCAATCATGTCTGCGGACCAAAAATAACTTGTTGTTGGACTCCTGTCATTTCTCCAAGTAAACCCGATGCAGATCCGGTGGGAGGGGAACTTGTTCCGCCCGTGATCTTTTGGTTTTTCCTTTTTTCTCAGCTGAAGGCAATACATTACGTTTGTTTATTAATGACATTAGACAACAGATTGGTTCACGTTATTCCAAGGGCCAGGAAAAAAGTCAAAGTAACGGGAATATGGAATTTCAGGTTACATATGTACATTTAAACTTACCGCCAACGACGACTGGAACTTCAACTGATGTCACGGGGAACGAATCCTGCGTCTGGGAACGGGTCTTTCTTTTAACAGCCGCTCTGGTTTCACCTGTTTATGTTGCCAATACAATACTTTTGTTCAATATGCACAAACAACAACTATTAGATTTAGTAAGGAGTAGGGTGTGGCACAAATACCTTGCCCCACAATATTTGTATACACTCTCGGGTCAATATGAGGTGGCAGAATTTGAATGGGAGAAGCATCACATATATGCGTAAATATCGTTCCTAAAAGACCAATTCGGAGGTTTAATATGCATTTGAGGATACACAATACATCAGTACACCCTAAAAAGTAGTACCCTTAAATACCTGATTCCTCTCCCTTGGAACCTTCAACGAAACCCATACCATTCTTGTTACCAATATCCAACTCAACCACTGCCAACAATGTCAAATTAGGGAAATATTGGGGAAAACAAGATTTTTGACAAAATGTGCATATGGGTATATTTACCAGGTTTTTCCAAACATACCTGATTCGCATCCCATTTTACTCATACCTTTGACAATGGTCTCTAGCAGAGACGCATCCCCTACAAACAAACTCGTATTACCCATACATTTACTTAAACAAAATATGGGCATAAACAACCATTTCATCAAGAATTAGATTTCAGTTCCATACCTGCAGCCTTATCAGTAGTAGGAGATTTGTCTGTGTTGTTCTCGATAGACACATCACCACCTGACAATATTAGCAAATCATATAAATAACAAGTTAAATCAGAGATTAAATTTACAGACCTAACCATTATGTCATTCTTGCACACCTGATCCCCTAGCCGGTGACTCGACATCTCCAACAAGTGTGTGCGGAACTGAGGATCCCGGAGGAATTGTTTCATCTTGGTTCCGGGATAACAAATCACCACCTGCCAACATACTCAGAGTGGAATATATTTTGGTTTAATGAGTGTTCCAAGGAAACAAACATTGAAATTTGCGGGTTGGCACGTACCTGATTGAACCTCCCTTGTTTCCCCGGATTGAATATTTGTTTCTTCTATCCCCGCATCCGCTGCAGACATGGTCAGAGTAATACATAATATAGTTAAGGAGTGTTATAAACACAAATTTTGACTTAGACAAACACAGTATTCATATGGAATACCTGAATCTTGAACAACCTTTGCAGGAAATTCAGTAACTGGCTCCCGAACTTGGGACTCGCCAGCCACCAATTCAGTGTTTGCCTCCGGGGTGGACTCTTGAACTGGAATTGTTTCATCTTGGTTCCGGGACAACAAATCACCACCTGCCAACATACTCAGAGTGGAATATATTTTGGTTTAATGAGTGTTCCAAGGAAACAAACATTGAAATTTGCTGGTTGGCACGTACCTGATTGAACCTCCCTTGTTTCCCCGGATTGAATATTTGTTTCTTCTATCCCCGCATCCTCTGCAGACATGGTCAGAGTAATACATAATATAGTTAAGGAGTGTTATAAACACAAATTTTGACTTAGACAAAAACAGTATTCATATGGAATACCTGAATCTTGAACAACCTTTACAGGAAATTCAGTAACTGGTTCCCGAACTTGGGACTCGCCAGCCACCAATTCAGCGTTTGCCTCCGGGGTGGACTCTTGAACTGGAATTGTTTCATCTTGGACCTGAACGTTACTATCTGCCAATGACCCTGGACCTGAACAACCAACTGTTTGCGGTACTTCATCTGATGAACTCCCTGGGGATATATCTACACCCGCGGCAGTACGGTTTTCCTCAAATTCAGCAGGACATCCTTATATAACACACCAAAGTAAAGTTTACATGCTTGACTTCTAGTAACATCAGCAAAACACTTCACTTTGTTCACAGGTCATGCGTAGAAACCATACCTGATAACACCGCAGGTATTGAATCACCATGTCCAGCTGAAAAGATACAATAGGGACGATGAATGGGAAAATAGAAATTCAAAAGACTAATACAAATATGTTAAAGAAGAGAGTTAATGTTGTATTACATAAACCAGACCCCCACTCTACAGCATCACTAACAGATTTATCGAGCAAGGAGGAATCCATGGCATCCACCGTACTGTCCCCCTCCGATTGGACACGACCTGGTGCAAAACCGACAAACACTTGGATTCAAGGAGGCATTAAAAAGGTGATACATAGTTAGGATAAGGGCAAAAAAATTAGGCGCGCTAATATAATTGATGTAGCTTTAAATTTATCATGCCTTCGAGAAAATTGGACAAAATATTTAATATACATGCACTACCCCCGATGATTTACTACAACCACACCCTTATACATACCTACTTCATTGGTTGAACCTGGTATTTTTTCAACATTCCCAACATCTTGGATTGAACACAAAAAACCATAGTTAGTCAGCAGGTTGTTTACAACAATTAAGAAATTAATTGTAGTGGAGAAGTCATATCCATTTACCAATAATTTTTTTGGGGGGTCTTTTGTACGACTTTTGCAGTTTTTTCAGACTCTCATTTAAAGTTTCAACAGGGTTAGCACACTGGCCCGGTGCTTTTTTCGTCGACCGGAGGACTCTAGCTTTGGGTGTTGGTAAACTGGTAGGTTTTACAGGCTGCTTCGGTAAGCTCACACAAGAATCCGTTGTCACCGGAGAGGTATCTGCAACACATGGAAAACATTGATTTTGAATGTCAATAAAATATAGAGGGGCAACTACCCAGATGTTCAATTAGAGGTTCAGCAAAATTCCAACCACGTGGAGGCTCATCTGTACAGACCGATTGAATCAAATCACCCTCGACAACTGCAGTCAAATCAAACTACTGTTATAAAAGGCAACAGAATGTAGAAGGACCATTGTAATTAGGTAAGAGGGGTGGCATAATTAGTATACATTTCACTCGTTTCTCTTTCCTTGCTTGAAGAGCCTTTCTTTTCCTTTTTCCTTCAACAACTTCTACCACGAGAGCATCGTCACCAGGCAGAGTAGTGGCAGTTTCATCAACAAGGGGGCCACGTACATGGCAGCTAGATGAGGGCTCGTTGTTTGGGATGGCATTCCTCACCGCCGCACGTGTAACCCTAACATTCTGCCTCACCGAGGTTCGCAGCCCTTCTCTCAACACTAAGGTTAAGGAAACAAAGGATAAACATAGGTAATCACGTGGACAATTAAAAAAATATATTTAAAAAAATTCGTGGTCTCACCTGCTAAACTGGTCTCTGTGGTCTCACCTGCTAAACTGGTCTCTGGGGTTTCTACAGACACTGTTTGGTTGTCTTCAAACCCAAACAATA